>OX465053.1:722542-742051 GCA_949841015.1 Aplysina aerophoba | reverse complement strand
GGACATCAGTGGGTGTGTCAGGTGGGTGTGTCAGGTGGGTGTGTCAGGTGGGGTGTCACACCTGGTGGAAAGAGGTCCTTGGTGAGCCTGGAGTAGGCTGTGGGTGCAATTGTGTTGCAGTGGACATTATACTTGCGTCCTTCAACAGCGATGGTGTTGGAGAGGCCCACAAGGCCAAGTTTAGCTGGAGGCAGAGAAAGCAAAATGGCATTTGCTGAAGGAGACAGCACAGGAGATAGAGAGACTGGTCTAATCTACGGAGGAAATTGGGAACTGTATCCAACAACAGATGGGGACAGATGTGCCCGACATCAGGTGTTTGTCAAAGAGATCTTAAAGTGCTAATAGAACTACACCTAGTCTCACGTCCCTATCTTCCCCACACGACCCTACGTCCCTACTTGCAGGGTGCTGTAGAATAGTATTGCCCTAGGCAGAAGGGCTGGACACAAGACAGACTCACCATGACACTACATCCGCCACTATATTACATACTTACTTCCACAACATTGCCACATTAATTGAAAGCAGAAATTGGATAGCAGTCCGATTAAGTACAAGAAGACATCATTGACATGTACGTATACTAAATGGGTCTCCATGGCAACAATGTGTCCCATCTGCTTGTTGCTTGGCTACAATAAAGTAGTGACTCACCAGCAGAGTAGTTAGCCTGTCCAAAGTTCCCATAGATACCGGAGGGAGATGATGTCATGATGATACTGGGGTCCGAGATGCCAGTAAACAAACACAACAGTCAACAATGCTGCTTTGCTGTGTAAACAAACAAACAAGCAGAACTGCTCACCGTCCATAGTTCTGTTTCTTCATGTATGGAAAAGCAGCCCTTGTTACAAGAAAGGAGCCACGAAGGTGTACCCTGTGTATCAGGTCTGAGGTGTGTGTGTGTGTGTGTGTGTGTATGCGTGTGTGTGTGTGTGCGTGTGTGTGTGTGTGTGTGTGTGTGTGTGTGTGTGTGTGTGTGTGTGTGTGTGTGTGTGTGTGTGTGTGTGTGTGTGTGTGTGTGTGTATGTAATATTGAACAATGGCTACACAAAACAGTGATTGCACAAGAAGTACATCTGACTACAACACACCCCAGTCTTCGTCACTGATCCTTGGGAAAGAGCGATCCCTGAGAATACTGCAACGGAAGGTGGCGCAGTTCACCAAGGCCGAGTGCACACCACCAGGAGTAGGTACTCACCCAGCGTTGTTGATGACAATGTCTGCAGCAAAAAGAAGCAGCAAATAAGTGACGTTTGATGCAGGTACAAGCACCACTGCAATACAATAAGATGAGCATCTCTGCACTGTAACCACAACACTGTAACCACAACACTGTAACCACAACACTGTAACCACAACACTGTAAGCACAACACTGTAACCACAACACTGTAACCACAACACTGTAACCGCAACACTGTAAGCGCAACACTCACCGATCCTCCCAAAGGCATCAATGGCGGTCTTGACAACTTTGTCACCTTCCTCCACTGAATCTGTGGGGGGAGGGGTGTGTGGGGAGCTTGTATGTACTGAATGAAGACTCAGCAAACGTTGGGCATAAAGGCAAGAAGAATTCATTCACATATGTGTATCTCACTCCTATGCTCCACAAATACCAGCAACTCCCCAACACAACATACATATATATGTGAGAGTCGCCAGTAGAAATCGCAGATTAGCGCATTAGATCGATTTTTAGGTAACCGTGGATTTAGGTTGCCACAGGTCTTCTGCATACATTCAGCAAGTATCAAGTTGAATGTAGCTTCTTTCACAGAGAAATCGTCGTTCGAAGTGACCCACTCTTTATACACGTAGTATAGGAAAAATGGCGGCTTGCATAATGCCGTCGACATGAAAAAGCCATTTTTGTTTGCCTTTCGGGTAAGTACAAAGGTGAGGCTGTGGATATTACGAAGAATATCGTGGAACAACATGTCGGGGAGTTCATACAGCTGATTCTATTGGTGAAGAATCGAAGCACCGAATGGTGAGTGCAGTTAAAAAGAAGTGAAGCAAGACAGGCTTTGACTATTAAGAGGTGTGCGCTGTTCTTCAAATAATGTGAAAAGCACGCACCACTTCTTTGAAACTACTTAAAGTCTGTTGCTATATTGTTCAGTGCCACTTTACATTCCTTGGAATGTGGCCAATTTATGGACGCCATTTTCCAATAACGGTGATATGCGCTAATCTGCGATTTCTACTGGCGACGCTCACACATATATACAACACACCAAACACACATACATGTGCACACACACGCACACATACACACACGCACATACACTGTCGCTGCTTGACTGACCATAGTTGGCCACAGCCTTGCCTCCTCTGCTCCTGATCATCTCCACAGTCTCGTCGGCAGCTCTGGAACTGCGTCCACCCCCCTTGGCATCTCCACCCAGGTCATTCACTGCAGCACAGCACAAGAGGGGCTACTTAGAGCGACGCACATGGCTTTAGGAGGTCTAACAACTGCAATGATATTAAATAAAACTGCAATAGCACTGTAAAAGAAATATATCATAGAACTCGTCATAGACACGTGTTTAAACACACTTGAACAAAATCCCTGCAGCCAGTACATCTAACACAAACCACTACTGAGCATAGTCAAGCGTTACTGAGCACTCTCACAACGCCCCGTGCTCCGCTGTCCAACCCACCCACAACTGAAGCTCCTCTCGACGCCAGCAGACGGGCGTACTCCCGGCCCAGACCTAGCACGGGAGACGCAGCTTCCATTTAGCATGCAAGCAAATCACACAGGACGTCACTCGCGCTACAGCAAGAGCTGAGGTGGGTACGAGACCCAGAGTTAGCCTATGGTCTATGCACTCCTATTACCTCCGCCAGCCCCAGTGACGAGGGCGACTCGCCCGTCAAATCGCAGCATGCTCATAGCTCGGACTTCTCAGCGTGACCTCACAAAAACGGAGAATAGCGCAGGTGGCGTAAAATGAAACGCAAAACGGATACATGTACGTATGAACTCTATATCATACTCAACGTCAAACACTGATGGAATATTACAATTATACAAGGTTCCTGTCCTGTACAATAATTATGTACAACACCTGTACTTATATTATGTACATTACTAATGACAGGGAGGCTAATTAGATATTAGTTGTGGGTAAACTAATCACATGAACGCATGCATATATGATGTGTCACAACATTATGTCATGTCAGCAACACCCTGAGCGCTTTCTTTGTGGTGGACGTTCAGGTGCACATTCAGGTGGCTGGAAAACCACCCTCGGATCCAGAGGTGATGGTGTACAAAACGCTTTAAACTTTGAAGCTGTGTACAGCACACAAGATGCACAAGGTTGAGAGAAGGAAATCACTAATCTATGCAAGACCACCCATCACGCAACACACGCACTGTACATGTGCTTGACATGCATGCAACGCACAGTCACATGATGAAAGTGATGCAGCTATGATAGTCCACACCATATTCTTGTAACTGCATGGTATAACAGTTAGAAAGTTTTGCCTCAATAGGGACATTTATGCATGGGGTCCGCTTTAAAACAAACTGGCAACACCCAGCTCAGTAGTAGTATAGGGTAAGCAGAAGCCTGATGTACAGCTGTGTGTCATTCCAGAGTATCACTAGCATTGAGGCCAAATCCTGTAGTTGCACATCAAAGCTTGCTTCAAGGCTTTGGCAACACATTGCCAAATGACTGTTATATACGTGTCTATCTATCTATCTATCTATATAGGTACGTATATATATAAGCCAAACACATACCAAACGTCTTTGCAAATTCATCCAAGTTCTGCCCGCTAAGGGCACTGGTCTCGTAAAATACACAATTGACCACTCCTCTCTTCTTCATTTCACGATCAATAGTTTCTGCTGCTTCTGCACGCACCTGCATGTGACACAGAAACAGATTGAAATTAGGCCATATCACAACATATGACATGTTATAACCATATTGTGCAGTCTGAGTTGTCAATTGAGTTCCTTAGCAGTGTGTGGTCTATACCACTGCATGCTACTACATGGTCTCTCTGGATGGCAAGTTTCCCCAGTGGCATGGTACAGACACTGCCACAGCTCTCAGATGAACCCTTGGCCTAGTTTGATGTCTCAAGTGTAAAGGCACAAAGCAAAACCTCTTCTGTCTCTAGTGTACACTATAGACAGAAGAGGCAGTTACACCATCCACTTCAGGTTTGCAGGCAGACTACCATCCAGCATACAAGTGCCAGCCTTGAGGTCGTGGGTCTTATGCAGTCGTGGATTCAGCACACCCGTGACTGGCACATAAGCGGCGATGTGGGACGAAGGAGCGTGGCTGATTCTGTAGCTCACATGACTGAGACTCCACGTTAGAGCGTACGTCACAATTTCGGGGCTCAGTTGTCGGTCCTTATTCCCATGTCACCTTTCACCTGAGCTGTGCTGTTTCCTCAGAGTTTGAACAGCTAAGTACCAGCTCACAAAGTACACACATACAATTATGATATCTATAGCTATGTCCTTTATACACAACTGTATACACACAGGCAACACCTTGTGTCTAATTAGCACCTTCTCTCTCTCCTTTTACGGTAGAGACTGGTAAGCCTGTTTTGGCCGAGCAGCTGTTTGCTAGTCACTTTAATTAATAAATAATATTATGACTATCTATAACTGCAAACTAATATAAATACATAAAATTATGCATACCTTTCCTGACAGGTCAACCTTATTTCCCAGCACAGCAATGTGGGCATCAGTCACCGAGGAATTGGATTCTTTGAAACTATCTAGAAATTGATCTAGCCAAGAGGGAATAATAGCTTTGCCGTTTGAGGAATTGTGAGCTTCAAATAAGTTGGTTAATGTTTCCTGAAGGGATAATGAAAGACAACTATTTTAATGAATACAAAATTTAATGAAGTCAAAAATAATGCATAATGGTCATCTAGCATTTGCATGGGTGACCTTGATTCAAGGGAACATATATACGTATACTGGAATTCCGGCCAAGGGTTATGAGAATGGGAGAAGGAGATGCAAGCAGCTCACCTTGCGTGTAACATCATACACCAGCACCGCCCCGTGAGCTCCACGAAAGTAGTTTTGTGTTAGCGCACGAAACTGCAGGTTTACAGGGATATAGACGAGAAGTGACCATGCATGCGTAGCTAGCTATAACAAGATGAGATGACAAAATAAAGCTCACTTGTTCATGTCCAACCGTGTCCCACATTTCTAGCCTAACACTGCCCCCATCCTCCACTGTCAGGGAAATCTCACCAACAGGTCTACAAGCATACGCATTTAGAAATTGGGACACTGGTGCAATAACGTGCATGCTGCCTTTGTAGAGCTTGAGCCTATAGTATGAATGGTGACGTACTTAGTCACAATGGTTAAACTCTGCTTCACCCTGTTTGCAGTATAACCATTCTGCAAAAAAGCAATGATGCTGGATTTGCCAACTGATGTATCCTAAACAAGGAACATAGATATGAGAATAGAGACAACTTTTGCATGCATGGTCATTACATGCACACATAAGCACACTACAAAATTAACCTAAAATACTAAACATACAGCATGTGGAAACTTGATTGTCATTATCATCCGTTCCTCTACACCTAGTCTGGCTTGCTAGACCAACCACTGTACTGGGCTTTAGAAGTAAGGCATGGTCTGGCAGCAACAACAACACGGTTATGATTGATAAACTGGCAGAAAATCCTACTAACACTATTGACTGTTTGTGGTAGAACAGACAGATCCCACTTTTCATCTTACTATATATACAGACCAAACCATTACAACATGACAAGGCTTACTATAGCAATCAGATGAATATAGTTTAACATCTCCCAAGTGGGAGGCCACCTTGATTACAAGCAAGACAGAGAGTATATGTAGCTATGACAGAGCTGCATACAACTGCTAATAATGTAGACAACATTGTCACGTTATCCAAAATTAATCCATCTTCTGGATCTTCCATGAGGGCATTTTTCTAGGATCTCACCATCAGACACACTTTCTTCGTCACTCTGCTGCTCATATAGCTAGCCTCCTAATTCTGCTGCTGCCTCATCACAAAATCCAAAACCCCTTCCTGATTCAGTCTGCCTAAGATCTACATTCCATGCTCATCACTCATAGATACTCGACCCTAGTAGCTATCTATGCTCACATTAGTAGTAAACGCGAGACTAGGCGTGCATCGGTCACCGCTGACTACAATCAAGTAGCTAGCTATGGACAAGACAGGGAAGGTGGTTCGCGGTGGGCATCGTAGTTCAGTACCCAGTACCTGGAAGACTAAGTCAGAGCCCCTGGGTTCGACTCTGTCATGGTCCTTCCTAATTCAACAACACATCACGCAGCATTCACTCAGATCATCAATCGATCGATCTGGAAGCGTTGTAGTGCTGTAACTCACCCCTAGGAACACCACCTTGGCGGCCTTTTTCCGTGATTGTTCGTAGCCGATTCCAAGTCTAAGGGTCCCTGAACTTTCCGGAGCCTCAGACTCACCCATTTCGACTGTTGCGAACACGGAGTTTTACAGAGCCCCGCCCCTACATCCTTGAAGGCGGGGCCAGTCGTCAAATCTTACCGTATATAGTCTATTTGAAAGTTCAAGCACCACCATCATTTGTGCTGTATATAGCTAATGTGTTAGCTGCAGCACAACACGCGGAGCTACATAGAGCTCTGCACATGGCCGGGTTTATGAGGTCTAGAATCTAACAAACTAGTGATGAATACTCACACAGCACCTCCTGCTCCCTTCTCCAACCCACCCACAACTGAAGCTCCTCTCGACGCCATTTAGCATACAAGCAAATCACACAGGACGTCATTCGCGCTATACCAAGAGCTGAGGTGGGTACGAGACCTAGTTAGTTAGCCTATGGTCTATGCACTCCTATTACCTCCGCCAGCCCTAGTGACGAGGGCGACACGCCCGTCAACTTGTAGCATACTCATAGTTTGCCGGCCTCCTTTGCTGCCTCCGTGATCTCACAAAAACGGAAGAAGAATAGCGCAAGTGGCATACGAATGAGCGTACTCTTGCCCAGTCGCGTACACCAGGCCCACTGCTGGCGCCCTGCCAAGTTTGCATATATAACACCAAGAGTAGTACTCTTGATAACGTATACTATATATGTGTCCGAGTGTCTCTGTATGGTGATAAACGCATGCACCCCGATTAGAAGATCTTCTATACCTGACCATGACCCCCGGCCTGTAATGTTTATCATCAGACATGCCTACATAGCAATTGCTAGCTACATTATACAAAACAAGCTTCTGAAACACAATACAACATTGTATGCATCAGTTAAACTAGTGTGGGGCTGCCCCTCCCTCGTACCATTGCACTAGCTAATTACCCCAGACAGCATATAGCTAGGAACAAGAGGAGGTAGTTCTAAGAGTGTATGTGTGTGCGCATCATGAGTGACTTCTTGCCATGAAGCTAAGACCAAGCTGCAGTTATTTCATCATTCAAGAGTACATCAAAATCTGTAATTCCGCCTCTGTGCTTGCTGGGCATTCAACACTACAAACAAGCATGTATACATCAATTGCAATTGGTTACATGTGTGTAATTGTATCACATAAAAACATGCACATGTATCTGTATTACATGTGCCACAAATTGCACTGGGTCTTCAACACCAACACTGTGTTCAGGTCAAGGTTTGACTGGAGAACTATGCCTTGCATGGATGGTGTACGAAACCCATCATATCATATCATATCATATCATATCATTTAAGTACATCATGTGCCAAGGGCATCACTAGGACACTAGGGCATCACTGCCCCATGCAGCACTGATATATACATATATATATAATGTCAAAATAGCAAAATAACAAAGAATCAACGACTTGATGTGTGGGGTTAATAACATTCTCTTCAGTGCCTTTCCAACCGCTTCGTTCCTCTCTGCATGCTGTATCAATCATGTCCCTAGCTGCCAGTGCTGATGGTCACTATGGTTGGCAGGTTGGAGTCATGACCCTTACTGCCAACCTTGATGGTAACTATGGCTGGCAGGTTTGAGTCATGACCCTTGCTGCCAACCCTGATGGTAACTATGGCTGGCAGGTTTGAGTCATGACCCTTGCTGTCAACCTGATGGTATCTATGGCTAGCAAGGGTATAGTATATATATATAGAGAGAGAGAGAGAGTTGGTCACATTTTACTGTATGCAAGCAACCCTATAAAATACAGTACCTCATGCTCAGCCAAAATACACGTAGGTGAGAGACCCAGGAAGTACCTATGGATCCATGCATTCACTCCCATTTTCTTTGCCAGCCCTTCTGATGAAATCGTACATACTAATAACCTGCAGCTAATTCATAATGAATGAAATATTACCATAACGTTAACAAAATAATTATACAAGGTTTCCTATATCCAGTATATACTACACTAATGGCATGTACATAGAGATTTATTGCAGGCGCATGTGTGTGCACCACACTATAGCTAATTACACTATGTCAGCAACGCCTTGAATGCTTCTTTGGTTGACGTGGCTGTAGGTCCACCACAGGAAGAGGTTGTATGCAAAACTGTTCAAACGTTGAACCTGTGTACAGAATGCATGATGTATGAGGTTGAGGAAAGGAAATCGATTAGTTCATTCACACAACCCAAGCAGTGTATATATGCATGTGTTTCACATGTATGCATAATGCAGTGAAACAATGGCAGTGATCCAGAACTTTGGTAGTCCAGCCCAGGAGTGACTGCAACCGGTATTTATTTGGTATTCAATATTGCTAAAAAAGGGACGTCACAACAATATCCACTAGTGTTGAGGGTCCTGTCATTGTCCCTTGAAGCTTGCCCCACTCAACTGATGCCACTATATACCTTGGCAAAACAATAGCCAATTACTGATCACATGTCTGTACACTCAATGGTAGAGCATGGTCCTCTGCTTCTGCAGGGCTCCGACTATGCACATTATTGAAAATTACTGCAAGCTATATGTGCATGCACTTTCAATAAACACACACCAAACTGCTTCTTAAATTCATCCAAGTTCTGCCCAGTGGCGGCACTGGTCTCATAGAATATATACTTCAGGCCCCTCTTCTTCATCTCACAGTCAATAGTTGCTTTTGCTTTCTCTGCACACACCTGCATGTGTGAGACACCATAACTAAGTACCCCAATATTATAACATTCCTAAATCCCTTGAAACTTTTAATGGAAATTGTTAATATTCCACATAGGATTAGCACAGCACAATGCAGCAATCAGTGCAACTTGTGTGAGGGCCCACCATTTCCCCTACAAACCTAGCCGTCACGCAAGTTGGTGCTTCTCCACTACAGCTTCCGAAAATGCAAGGAATTATATGATTGGGGCGAGCCTGAGCAAGCCCCAAACTTACGATGAGTACACCGCTGTTGTCTGTATGTGTATATATATGTATATACCACACAGTGCAAGATGCCCGAGTGTAAGTGCAGTATTTGCGCCAGTGCGTGGATGAAAAAGCACCACCAGTGCAAGTTGCAGAGGGTGAGCCACCATGTGTGCAAGTGGACTATCTGCGCTAGTGGCTGCAGGATAAAGCACCACCAGCGCAAGTTGCAACTAGTGACAACTACCACCTGTGCAAGTGGAATGGTTGCACCAATTGAAAGAAGGGGGAAACACCATAAGCGTAAGGTGCAAAGGCATACATCTGTATACAGTTACATACGTACGTAGTGAAGTATTCACGCATAAGGAAGCACACACATGCCTCAAAGAGCAGTAAAGTGAGCTGGCACACACACACACACACACACACACACACACACACACACACACACACACACACACACACACACACACACACACATGTACACACACACGCACACCGTTATTACTACACAACTACATAACAAATGCCAGTGGCTACAACGCAGGAACACACACAGTCAGTGCATACCGTCCTCTATGCTTAAGACCTAACTCTTACCTGAGGGCTAAGAAGCTGTTCGCTGGAGTGAGCTGTGGTTGTACACACACACACACCCACACACACACACACACACAGTGGCTACAACACAGGAACGCACACAGTAAGCGGAGACCGTCCTCTATGCTTAAGACCTAACTCTTCGCATCTTACCTGAGGGCTAAGAAGCTGTTTGCTGGAGTGAGCTGTGGGCTGCACCCATTTTGACGACGCTTGCATACGTAAATCACGCGCGCTATGCTTCTCGACAGTATAGACACTTGTCAAGCCTTAGGGTGTGTGTTAGACGGCGCTCACCCTCTTCTGTGTCGCTCCTGACACTTGTCCGCGGCGACGGTGAAAAGCCCTTTGACGTGTCAGCCATTGAAGACCATGGTGGGACCAAGATGAAGACTAATGGCGCGGATTTACCCAGAATATTACGCAGCCTGTTGCACAAAGATGTAATGGTCGGGCACACACTGCATGGAAGCCTTTTCCTTCGAGAAAGACGACTAACGTTCGCGAGCAATATAAATAGGCCCGCATGCAATACTGAAGCAATGCTCAGCCAATATAAATTAAAGCGCAGTAAGATTTCTGTAATATCTATATTATATGTTTGTGTTTATCTGGGCTGTACAACTGCTAATTACGAAATCCCACTAATGACAAGGGCTTATGGACCAGTTGGCCATGTCCTCTCAGTTTCATGACACTGTGGCAACATTTTTTTAGAATTATTTCTATGTTATCTATCAGTATAAACGCTCAATACATTATGTACTATCCTATGGGACTTTATATTAGCACTTTGCATGCTATTTGCAGGGTCCACAAGGCCTAATTAAAAATTCTGCCTAATTTAAAACTCAACAATTTCCCTCAGTATCACTTCCCCGGTCAGTGCTTCTCTGCCACTGCCACCGTTCCTGCCAGGAATTATATTATATTACTTATTTAATTTTCGAAATGAGTGGTATACGTATATTGCAATTTGTACTGTATATATATGCATATATGTGCCGTACGTCATGCCGTATAGTTCTATTTGCTCATTCACAAAGGCTGCCGCTAGTGAACCTCTGTAGGCTATCTGGTGCAAAAGGCTTCCAAGGAAGGATACGCACCAAACTAGGCTAACCAACTAATGTGTTCAGGTAACCACAGGCCTGAAATAACTTAGCTAATTACCACTCGGGAGCAGCCATCTAGTGGACAAAGCTACTCACCCAAACAACATAAGCACATAGGGCAAGCACACTGCGTTGATTAGCCACGGAGCTCCTTCAGCTTCACACATTTCAGTTGCTGTAGCTACCATCACTGGCCTACATTCTGTTAAAAGCCATGAGATTGCCCAAAGATAGTAGAGACTCGAGAGTCTCTACGATCTATGGATTGCCTAACTAGCCAGCTAGTATGAATCCCGCAGAGCATCATAGCTACCGCATCCGGTCATTCCGGCTCGCTAGATGATAAGAAGAACGACTACGCCAGAGAAGACAGTGTGACAAGGACTGACGCGCAGCGCCATCGCGCTTAGGCTCGCCCCGATGATGATCATCATCTGGCTTGTTTACATATTTTTTTACTTTAGATTAGTGGGGCATATTGCAACTTGCACTGTATAAACATAACACAGGTAAGAGCATTGTATGCACTACTCTTTATCAGTCTACAACAGTGCATGTATGTGTACATACATGAACAGGAGAGTCACAGTCCAATTACGATGTCAGCAAATAGACACATTACATACTACATAATGTGCGATACAATACTCCTAAACTACAACAATGCTAGGAACAATTGCCTGCACTGCAACAAGGAATCATGCACACTATACATACGTATTCCATACCATTCGATTGGTAGTAAGGTCAGCTTTATTTCCCAGCACTGCAATGTGGGGACGTTCATCAGAGTCATTGAAATGTTGCAGAAATTCATCCAACCAAGGGGGAATAGCATATTTCCCGCTCAAGGCCTTACGAGATTGAAACAAGTTGATCAACGATTCCTACAGGAACATAAGACTCTTGGTGGTCACATGTGTGGGAATTGTTAAGTGCATCCCTTCACTCATACAACAAGAGTATAGTTCTACAGCTTCACGGGTTGATATAGCCATCTACAAAGGTTGTGTTCATTAATTGAAGGAATCACAGTACACCAGAAATGATAAACATTGCAGGAATGAAGATGCCCCCTTTAGCCTTATATATAACACTAGAAATATAGTAGACAGCGAGCAAGACCTGAACTCTCAAGCATTATACACTATATCAGTATATATGCACTATATCTATATCTGTATATGATGTGTCCGCACTGTTCCTATGAGGACTGCATGCTTGACAGCGAATGCATGCATGCAGCTCACCTTGCATGTCACATCATACACCAGTACTGCCCCATGAGCTCCCCTAAAGTAGTTTGGTGTTATCGCACGAAACTGCATAATGTTATATAAGGGATTGATGAGACAGGCACACTTACAGCGCCCGCACATAGCCAGAGATACTATGAGCACTCACGTGTTCCCCTCCGGATGTGTCCCAGAAGTCCAGCCTAACACTGCCCCCATCAGTGTCAACAACAAACTCACCAATAGCTCTGCAGTAGTTGAAATGAGGACACTAGTGCAACATCTTACGCACACTCGCACTTCTAGCTTGAGGCCTAGAATATATCTAGTAAGGTCACGTACGTCGGCCCAAGCGTAGGGATCAGTGGCACCTTGGCGTCTGTGGTGTAACCATTCTTCAAGTAAGCAAGGATGCTGGATTTGCCAACGCCCGAATCCTAAAGCATGACACACATGATACGGGTAAGACAACCTGTATTAAGACATGCTCATTGTTGTAACACACACTAATAGCAACTGTCTGACTTTAAGTGAAATAAATATTACCCCATGAAAAATATTACCTGATTCTCCCAATTGTTTGGCTTATTGACAAGGGAGAATACCTCAGTGGCAGGACACTGGGACAGTAAGCCAGAGGACCTGAACTGATTCCCAGCAGATCCACTATTAGCCACTTCATACGTAGTAGGTCTACAGACAGTAATGGACTAATTAGATATCTAATTAGACATCTAGTTCAATTGGTCCGCCTAGATTAATTGGAGTGCCAACATCGAACTCACCCAAGATGCCTCCCATTCATCACGAAACCGGACCTACCTCTTCCACTCGTTCTCATAGCAAGCAAGTAGCTAAAGTGGCCTATTTCACCTTGCCAAGCAAGTTTAGACTCGCCACATTCCATTAATCCGTGGCTCGCACCACAGATAATCCACATGGATTAGCTATAATCGCACGTAGCCAGAGTCCTAGGCCATTATAGGGCTAGCTAGCTATAGCTAGCTACTCTACACTAGAGTATCTATAATCATGGTGAGCTAGTTGAAACTTACCCCCAAGAGCACAATCTTAGCGGGTGGGGTTTGTACCATCATTGGCCTCAATACGAAGCCCGAATTGACTTGCACCGCTCTACTCAATCAAGCCCCACCTTTCTACATGAGGGTTGCTGGGCAACTTCGTACAACCTACCGTATATTTCTATTTGACGCTCCATAATGTCTGGCCAACGCTGCAAGCCACGTCCGTACTAAACACGTGCATCAGATACATCAGCGCCTGAGTGGGTCTGGTGCACGAAGCTATGTCCATACCTGAATTGGGTGTAGCCTCTAGCCAGACCCTAGTCTCGTACCCAGTCCCATTCTCCTTCATTTTTATAATGACGTCATCTTCTTCAATGACGTCATATAAAAATGGATGGGTGAAGTCTTTCAAAGCGAGACTGAAATTGGAGATTGGGTCCGACATGGACAAGTGCTATAGATAGGCATGTCCGATGCTGACTACAAGCCTAAGGGTAGCCCACAAACGCATGCTATACTGCCACATCCAACTTCAGTGACAACTAGCTACTTGAACGTACATTTCAATGAACTATTCAGTAGATGCACCACTAATCACTGTGTCAGAATGGTTACAAGTTGTGTGTTATCTGCGATATCTGTTCCTCTTGAATCTGAACCAGAGCTGGAAGATGTTGTTGCTGAACTGACTCCTGAAGCCTCTCTTCCACGAGCACTCCCACTCCCGGTTAACAATCTTGAAGGCAATGTCCTACATACCAAACACAAACACACATACACACACACATGCGCGCACACACACACACATACACATACACACACACACGCACGCACACACACACACACACACACACACACACACACACACACACACACACAAAACAAACAGAAAGAGTTCAGAGAGGGGGTTCTAACACTGCAGACATAGGCACACTGTATGTATGTGTGTTATAGTCATTTCTCACATATCTACAGCTGCATCACATGCAGCCGTCTAAAGTGAACTCCACCACTCACCTCATACGGTGGGCCTGCATGGAAGCGCAGAATAGCAAAGTCTTGGGAATCTTTGCATGGCTCCTGCAAAGACAAAAGAGAACACTGATATGATGGCAGCACAGCGTGTGAGATGTATGGTTCCGTTAAAAATTAATATCGCCACACCCACCAGGAAGAACTCAGGGGTTTTCCTCTTGTCAATGAGGTCAGGGTAGAATATCTGTGAAACAGAGCAGGTACGTATACATAAGGGCAGAGCATTTCGGCATTTCGGTTGGAAGAGACTACAGTATACAAGTATCCATTCTTTTTATGAGTCTCCTTTCATTCACAATTAGCTTGTTTAAATGCACTCCCAGACACACAGCACAAGAACGGATGGATAATCTGCAAGCAGCTGACAAAGACCTTTGTGCAAAATCAACGGAATAGAGTGATTATTCAAAGTTTGCGATTGCCATCGAAGTATCTGGTAACAGCAATGCAACTACGTCTGATCTGCTAAAGTAAGGCACGCATGCACGCACACCACACACGCGCACACACATGCACACACACACACACACACACACACACACACACACACACACACACACACACACACACACACACACACACACACACACACACACACACACACACACACACACACACACACACACACACACACACACACACACACACACACACATGCAGCATGCACACAACACACACATCCATCAAACCTACTCACATTGAACTTGTATCCCTGCACAATCTTGGGAGGAGGGTTGTCGTGGTCGTAATGGGTCTGGTTGTACTTGTTCCACTCGTAGCCCTAGTAGGGGTAGGTGGGGGTCAGTCATGGGCCAGTGACATTGACACACACTGGTACACACAGACACATGTGCACACACACACACACACACACACACACACACACACACACACACACACACACACACACACACACACACACACACACACACACACACACACACACACACACACACACACACTGCCATACCCATACATGCCCCAGCCTCTGTCTCAACCACACTCACTGCCGCACCCACCCACATACCGTGTGGACCCTGTTGAAGAAACGAGGCTTCCTGGGCTTGTACTTGTCCTGCCACGCATACGAAATGGCACCCAGGGTCACCTCGGAGTTGAAGTTGTACTCGTCCTCCATCATGCCATCCTCACCCTTCTGCTGCACCAGCTGTCGGCCGGCGTCCTCCCCGGTGCTGCTCAGGTTGGGGAGCTCTCCTGCTCTCACACGCATACGGGCAAGGTGCTTTAGGGAGGGGAGGGGAGGGGTGAGTGTGACAGTGACGTGTGTGAAAGTGAGGGGTGTCAGTGAAGGATGAGTGTGAAAGTGAGGGGCTGTGAGAGTGAGAGGAGAGAGCATATGTGTGTGTGTGACCATGAGTAGTAAGTGGTGAGAATGTGCGAGTGAGGTGGAGTGAGGGAGTGATGGGTGACTGTGTGAGAAGTGCAATGTGTGTGGTGCTGGACTGGGTACTATAGAGGGTTCCTGCTCACCAGCTGAGCCGAGTCGTCCTCTGGGTCAACAATTAACTCCTGCAAGGGGGAGTGGGGGGAGGGACAGCAGTGGGGGAGGGACAGCAGTGGGGAAGCAATCAATCATAAGCATAAAATGCACAAGTGAAGCTAAAATCTCAAACTGTACCAGTGGGACTGACCATATACACACACACACACACACACACACACACACACACACACACACACACACACACACACACACACACACACACACACACACACACACACACACACACACACACACACACACACACACACACACACACACACACACACACACACACACACACATGCCCATAAAGCATATAAGCTGGCAGTCACCTCCTTCTACACAACATTTGCATGCACAAGCAGTCAGGAGTGGACACACCTCCTCAGCATCCACCATCCGAGCAAGCTTTGGACTGTAGCCACCTTTCTCATATGCCTCAAAGGCTGCAGTGAAGAAGAGGGGATGGGAAGGGGACGGAAAGGGAGGGAGGGGGAGGGGAGGGGATGTGAAGGGGAGAGGAGGGGGGAGAGGGAAGAAAGGAGGAGGTGGGAAGGGGAGGAGGACAGGATGGGAAGGGGAGGGAAAGAGGTGGGGATGGGAAGGGGAGGGGAGGGAAGAGAGGAGGGAAGGGGAGGAGGAGAGGATGGGAAGGGGAGGGGAGGAGGAGGGGAGGGAAGAGAGGAGAGAGGGAAAGGGAGAGTGATGTATACGAGTAAAAAGGATACAATTCACTGTGACTTCACCCCATAGCTGCGCAACAGAAATTACCAAATACGTACGTACCTTGTTGTAAAAGATCTTCTTCATCCAGGACTGACTCCGGTCTGGTAGGAGGAGCGTCAAGAGTCAACAAACACAAACATACACACACACATAATATAAGTACCAATACTGTGACAACAACCATCACTGTCCCACTGCAGCACGCCTGTTCTCTGAGACTCACTCAGCCTGAGAGGGTGGGAGCGTGGCACCACGCTCCTCCTCCTGCCCCACTCCACTTGGTCCGGGCTCCTCACCCTCCTCCTCAGGTTCAGTCTTAACCTCAGCCGCTGGGAAAAGGGGATTCCCCTCATCTTTCCCTACCATCTTCAGTTGCTGCGTGGCATTCAGTGTAGGTATGTAGGAAGATCGAAGAAGACAGCACACCATGAGTGTGAGTGAATGCATCACATACTGTAGAACATATTGTTCTAGCCCTGTCAGCAGCCCTTGAAACTAACTCATGGTTCTCCCTATGCCTGTATAGTGTGGTACTCCACCACGCTACTTTATGTTGCCTTAATACTATGAAATCCATACTTTACTTTATGTTAATTGTTGCACAATGGCAGTACAATCATATCACTCTACTTTTTATTTCCTGAGGAGAACCCTGTAAATCCATGCTAATTAACCCACACAGCCCGGGTACAGGCTACGTTTATTACTCCTATCCCTTCTACTCCAGTACAGTGGAAACTCTCTATAGAGGGCACACCATTGGGACCCAGCTGGCTGTCCTGCATAGAGAGGTGTCCCTAATTCAGAGGCAGATTTGTACACAGCTCTATGTGGTTGGGGCTACAGACAGTGTCCTCATTAGAGAGGTGTCCTCTATTCAGAGTGTCCTTTATAGAGAGGTTCCACTGTAGTACCCCTAACTCCCGCTACCACCAGCATGCTGTCCACGCACAAACCTCCTGCCTCAGTTTGAAGAGCTGCCTCTGAAGCATGCCCTGGTGCTTGTCGTGCAACCTTGCCCTGGCCATGTAGGCCTTAAGCTGGTGGAGGAGTGACTCCCAGTAGCCGACGTCCACTGCCACACCTCCCTCCAACTTGGACTGAATCTGGGACTGGATAGCTAGCAACTGGCCATGCTACAGAGGAGGGGAGGGAGAGGGGAGGGAGAGGGGAGGGGAGGGAGAGGGGAGGGAAGGGGAGGGGAGGGGAGGGGAGGGGAGAGGAGAGGGAGAGGAGGGAAGGGAGGGGAGGGAAGGGGAGGGGAAGGAGGGGGAGGAAGGAGGGGAGGAAGGAGGGGAGGGGAAGGGAGGGGAGGGGAGAGGAGAGGGAGAGGAGGGAAGGGAGGGGAGGGGAGTGATGAGATGGGGGAACAGAGAGTGGAAGGTGTGGGATGGTAGGAGCCATCAGGTGTGACAGGAGCAGCAGCACATGCACACAGTGAGGCGCTGCTACAAACACACATTTGCTACAGTATAGCATACTACACCTTGGAGTGCATACTTTACACAGGCTCTACCACAAGAGTTGCACAAGCAGTTGGCTCTACGTTGGTCCATTATCTGAATTACGTAGCTTTCAACCGTTCAACCCACAATGTTCACGGCAGGATAGGACTGACAAAGGTCACAAATGCACAGTTCATCCATTATGGTGGCAACGAGTTCCCACAATGCATGCATGTCGATGCACCACATATAAACTTGAATGCACTTACAGACTTTCCTTTGAAAATGCTGGCTACATCTCCTGACACTGCTGTGTTAATGCCACCCCTCCGGTCACCTGCCCGGTATTCTGCGCACACACACCGCACACACAGACAGAGAGAAAGATGACTCCCATCACACACGGACAGAGAGAAAGATGACTCCCATCACACACAGACAGAGAGAAAGATGACTCCCATCACACACGGACAGAGAGAAAGATGACTCCCATCACACAAGCACATCGCTAGCCTGTAGGGCTGTGTCAGGCAACCACAGCACCACACGCACCTGGGTCGTCGGGATCAAGCTGTTTCAGTTTGTGCAGCTCATCCTCACAGATAATCTGCATGTCCTGAGGGGGTTAGAGAGGGAGTGGGGGGGGTGGGGGGTGGGGGGCAGCAAAACCATTCTATGAACAGAGTACCACTTGGTGAGAAGTTCCAATGACAACCCTTATATACCACTAAATCACACACGCACACGCACGCACGCGCACACACACACACACACGCGCGCGCGCGCGCGCACGCAGCGCACTGCACCTTCCAGAACTCCTGGTTTCTCCCCAGATCTGCCTCGATGTAGTCAGCAATGTCCACCAGCAGGTCTTCCAGATCAAGGCGATTCAAACCCTGCACAGGACACAACCCGCTAGCACACACCCACAGCACATGACACACCCACAGCAGATGACACGCCCACAGACAACGCCCCTCCACTAGTTACGTACATACAATCAATACTAAAAACGTGACAGGAGTTCGTTCACCTTGACCATTGGCCGATGCACAGGCATATGTATGTACATACGTACATACGTACATGTATGCACAAAATACAAGCATATTCTCTCGTCTCACGCTAATCTGTCCCACTATCCATCATCTCACCCTCACCCTCCCACTCTCCCTCACCCTACCCTCCCTCGCCCCACCCTCACTCACCCCACCCTCCCTCGCCCCACCCTCCTTCACCCCACCCTCCCTCGCCCCACCCTAGCTCACCCCATCCTCCTTCACCCCACCCTCCCTCGCCCCACCCTCCTTTCCCCCACCTTCACCCCTACCACCCTTCCTCACCTCATCCCACCCTCACCTTAAGCAGATGGTAAGGCTCTTGCATCTCAATGTCCACCTCCTCCTCCTCCTCCTCCTCCTCCCC
>OX465053.1:702542-717542 GCA_949841015.1 Aplysina aerophoba | reverse complement strand
GCACAAAGTGACCTCACAAGTGGTCATCAACACGGAATACTTCTGCACCGTGTAGCTATATAGCTAGTACATGTAAATGACTTCCTGTCAGTTTGTCTCTGCGTCCCTTGAGTAGCTAGCGGGATGAAGTTCACTTTGGTCCAGCAGTACCTGCAGGCTGCAGTTGTCATCTTTGCAGTCAGGTTGGTTGCGACACAAGGCACCTCCACAGCAGGTGAGAAACTAATAATGAGTAGCCCTTATTCTGTGCCACTTTGCTATACACGTGTGTATACATGTATTGTCAAATTTTCACCTTAATTTTAAATGCGTACCCATTGTAACATTGTTTTCTGTATATACATGTGTTAGTACATTGAAGAAGTTTTTTATGCCTGGCTAGGCTGCACTATTCGCGGTTCTTACAAGCAAACAAATGTTACTGACAGTCGTTTTGCTTTTACTAAATTTTTAGCAGCTGACTGCTGTCTTCCTAACAGTCTTCTTCAAGCATCAGTTCTCCTTGTTCTTCAACACTGAAGAAGACAGCAGTTAACAGCTTAACATTTGATGACATACAAAGTGGCTGCAGTGGCTTCCATACATGAGAGCTACTATATGTTCATAGTATTATACAGTATATAGCTACTGTAAGAGTGATGTATGTTGTATGCGTGCACATGCAGTTTGTCATTTTGCCACACTGTCCCAATCAATCTTTGCAGCATGGTCTGTCCAGCTGGCCAATGGAGGACGCACCTCCAACACCTACTTTGGTCGTGTGGAGGTCTTCCTGGACGGAGCGTGGGGCACAGTCTGTGGATACTCCTGGAATCTTACAACAGAGGCTAGTGTTGTCTGCCGTCAGCTGGGGTTTCCGTTTGCCAAGCCAGTGAGTGCAGGCTACTATGGTCCAGGAAGAGGCAGAATCTTGTTGACCTACGTGTCCTGCAGTGGTGAAGAAGACGAGCTGAGGGAGTGCTCTTACAACCAAGTTCAAGGACCACTGTACAACTGCGGTTATTATGATGACATTGGAGTGATGTGTTACATGGGTGAGTTAAGTGTTTGTGCATGTGCATGCCCAAAATAAATGTTAAATATTTTAATGCAATAAAACCTCTGCATATTAATACAGACAACCTAAACTAGTCAATCATTATTATACTAGAATAGGGCAGATTAGCTGTCGGGATTGTGTCCGCATCAATACTATGTCTAGAATACATTTCTAGCATGTCCAGAAGGTGGGGTTCCGCGATGTGTGTAAAGTTTAAGTCACTAAATGGGAGCACACAGAAGCGGTAGCAATGCAGCTTGAAAATGCCTTGAAGACTAGCTATAAATATGTTATGCTGTTCAAGTAGGTTTCTGCAGCTGTACACAACTACAGTGTATCCAATTATATTTATACATGCTCTGCACTGTACATGACATGTGCTATTTACAGTAACACATACACAGTTTTAGTAACAGTATACATAGTTAAAATATTATAACACTATAGAAACTAGTGCTGCTAACCTCATAACGGTATTGTGATTCATTGTCTGGTAATAAAAAAAATTATATTATTATAATTATTATTATTATAATGAGAACTCGCCTAATATATATAAAGAATAACACAATGTAGTAACACTTTAAGTTACTATAAAATATATTACTATAGGCTATACATAAAACTAACTACAGAAACTAACTAAACAGAAACTAAGCACTAACAAAGTGGACACTAACATGTAGCCTAAGTACCATAGTCTGGGAGAGACCCCAGGACTGAAGTCAAATTGGCGACCTGGATTGCCACAGAGATTAATATATTATATTACTATTATTATTATTACTATATAATTATACATACTTACCATGCTCTTATGCCACAACATGGCATCACAGACAAATACTAGGATATAATATACTGTATTCACTGTAGATGTGTGGCATGATGCACATGCATTGCACACTTCTCTCCACACTCCTCCTCCTTATTTCCATCAGATGATATAAGACTGGTTGGAGGACACATGAGTGAGCTGTCTACCAATGGGACAGTGCAGGTGTACCGCGAAGGCAGGTGGACTAATGTGTGTGGTGACAGTGCCTGGAATGTGCCAGATGCTCAAGTGGTCTGTGCCCGGCTGGGTTTCAACCAGGCTCGCGTGGTAACTTGGAGCACTGCCAAGTTGTATTCAAGATGGATGCATGGAGTGACATGCGTGGGGAATGAGTCTTCTCTACTCGACTGCTCACATCAGAGCATAAGCTATGCAACTTGTACTCCCGCTGGTGTAGAGTGCTTGAACTGTGAGTGTGCACGCAAACACATAATTATTAGTATGTGCACATGCTGTAGACCGAAGTGTAAATGGTTTATTGTTGCCACATGTTAGGCTGTGTATTTACTTTCAACAGCTGTGTGTTTACTTTCAAAAGCTGTGTGTTTACTTTCAACAGTTGTGTGTTTACTTTCTACAGCTGTAAAGTAATATTTTGCTATACTGATGCATAAATGCAGATTATCATGTCAGACTTGTGAATGGCATTCACAACAGCACAGTCCATTCTGGAAGAGTTGAAGTGGTGACTGATGGAGAATGGGGAACAGTCTGCGATGATGGCTGGGACACAACCGATGCTTCAGTTGTGTGCAGACAGCTTGGGTATCCGGTGGTGCTGGCTGTCTACAGCAGTGCTCACTTTGGTCGCGGCAGTGGTGCAATTAGGTTCGGTGACCTGCAGTGCAGTGGTGAAGAGGAGAGCCTTGCTGCTTGCAGCCCCTGGATAAGACGTTTCGAGCAATACACCGGATACTGCAGTCACTACAAAGATGTCGGGGTGGCCTGTTCTAGTGGTAAGATTCACAATACTTATAATTGCATGCGTGGCAGGACAATTTTACACTTACTCCATATCGTACAGTTCTTGCATATACGTACATATATAGCCATACACTAAACTTCCATTCATTAGTTAACTTTGACTGATGGGCAAATAACTTGTTGGTGTCAAGAGCCTTACTGCTTAAGGCTTAGTGCCTAAGATAGCTGAGATGCTGAGTGTAACATGCATCAGGTTGCAAGTCTTTGTAGCAAGCAGTATACATAATTATATATAACAACTGATAAATACCTCTACGGTCAAATATAATCTTATACATATCTAATGCTTTGCATTGTTCATTGACTGCATTATTTTATCTTCATAACTGCAAATGATAGCCTGACCAATTATACAACCCATTTTTCACTCGTGCATGATTTGTAATGTGCAATACAGAATCTGTGAGGCTAGTGAATGGACCAAATGACTACACAGGACGAATTGAAGTGTTTGTCAATGGACAGTGGGGCACAGTGTGTGATGATATATGGGATATCAATGATGCTCATGTAATCTGTCAGCAGCTGGGGTACCAAAGTGCAAGAACAAAGCACTGTTGTGCACAATATGGCCAAGGAACAGGTCCAATGCTTCGGCTGGGCTGCCAGGGGTCTGAGGCCTCCTTCCATGAGTGCTCCCAGTCTGTTACTCTATCTGGATGTAGCCATAATGAGGATGCAGGAGTGGAATGCTACAATGATACCGGTATGTATAGGGGATAATGATATCGATATATACATACAGCTATATATACATACGTTTTGTATCTCAAACACTTGTGCATGCATGTTAAGGATTAATGTAATTTTATGCTTGGGATAGGTACCTGATTGTGTTTGCATGTTGTACATCCACCGATGCATGCATGGGTTTGTAGCCCCTGAATAGATTTATCCTGGCAAACCTGCATGAATTGGTCTCATATATATGTATATCGCAAACTACTGTAGCTCTGTTCAGTTCATCTGTTTGTGTATGAGACTATTAAATGTCAATAATCTTGCTCTGTGCCTTCCTTCATGGCATGACATACATGTAGACAATTCACTATATTAAGTGTTTCTGCACAGCATTGCCTCTCCGTTTGGTTGGTGGAGCCAAGTCAACCTCTTTCCATTCTGGTCGTGTGGAGGTTTTCATTAACGGGCAATGGGGCACTATCTGTGACAACAGCTGGAGCTACAGTGATGCCAGGGTTGTGTGCAGACAATTGGGATACACCAGGGGCATAGCATACGGAGGAGCTATTTACGGTGAAGGCACTGGACCAATATGGCTTGATGATGTGGCATGCCGGGGCTATGAAAGCTCTATCTTGAACTGTGGCCATCGAGGCACTGGTCGACATTACTGTGTCCATGGAGACGATGCATCAGTGGTCTGCTACAATGGTGGGTATAGGTTATAGCCAACCCATGCTGTTTTGTATGTCTACATAATCTTCATATTTGTGTGCATTGTCAAACACCCTTACAGAGTACACTGGTGCTATTAGATTAGGCAATTTGAGTACCTCAGGCAGTTACTCTGGCCATGCTGGTCGTGTTGAGGTGTACTACAGTGGAAGGTGGGGTACTGTGTGTGATAATGGATGGAGCATCACAGACGCCAATGTTGCTTGTCTTCAGTTGGGGTTTGGATATGCCCTGGCAGCCAACTGCTGTGCAGCATTTGGGCAGGGATCAAGTTACATTCAGTTGGATAATCTAGCATGCACAGGGTCAGAGTCTTCCCTTGCAAGCTGTCCACATCGAGGGCTAGGTACACACTATTGTGGGCATCATGAAGACGCTGGACTGATATGTTCACATGGTGAGTATGTACGTACATGCACTATAGCTACGTATATCTATATAAAAATCTATAGCTATAATTATAACAAATTGCAGGATGTGTGTATGCTGTACTATAAAATATGTGTACACTGTTTGCTAGCTATCAAGCTTATTGTGTACATTGGAAGAACATTATATTGTTTGTAATTATAACTGATCTACATTTGCATCTGCTCTACATACAGGTGAGCTAAGGCTGGTTGGCGGAGTAGAAACTGACAGTTCCCTATCGGGTCGTGTGGAGGTGTTCATCAACGGAGAGTGGGGTACTGTGTGCGATGATGGGTGGGACATCAACGATGCAAACGTTGTGTGCAAGGAGCTAGGGTACTTGTATGCACTGTCCTACCAGTGCTGTTCTAGTTATGGTGCAGGCAGTGGGCGAATCTGGCTGGATGGTGTAGGCTGCTCAGGAGAGGAGAGGCACTTGCTGACCTGCCCTCACCGTGGAATTGGAGTGCAACGAAGTTGTAGCCACTCAGAGGACGTTGGAGTGGTCTGCTATAGGCCAGGTACTGTGTATTAATGCATTCATGCATTGTACGTATATGTGTGAATTACACTGAGTTGTTTAGGCAAAATGTTTTGCCAGCAGTGCTGAGAGAAGTGATTTCACTGCATGTATGAACTTACAGGACCTGTGAGGCTTGTTGGCAATATGAAGAATATAAATCATCAAAACTCACTATCAGGAAGAGTTGAAGTACGAATAAATGGAGTGTGGGGGACTGTGTGTGATTATCTTTGGGATCTCTCAGATGCCCTAGTGGTTTGTCATCAGTTGGGCTATGCACATGCACTCTCTGCTCCAATTAATGCTGCCTTTGGTCAAGGCAGTGGACCAGTATGGCTGCATGATGTGGCATGTGTTGGAAATGAGTCGTCCATATTCAACTGTACTCACCGTGGCATTGGTGTGCATAACTGTGGGCACTACAGTGATGCCAGTGCTGTTTGCTACAAAGGTGGGCTCTACATTCATGCAATCCAGGTAGATACTACGTAGTTAGTATTGATCACTATATACGTAAATTATGTCTGTCTACAGATGGCAAGGTTCGACTGAGTACCGCAGGTTCTGTAAGTACTGCAAGTGGTCAAGTGGAGATATCAGTAAATGGAGAATGGGGCACAGTGTGTGACAATGCTTGGAACCTGGACGATGCAACTGTGGTGTGCCGACAGCTGGGATATGATGGGGCATGGACCGCACACTACCAACCAGGGTCTGGTCTGGTGAAGGTTGAGGACCCCCAATGCAGCGGGGAAGAAGTTACTCTGCTGGATTGTTGGACAGCTCAGTCAAACGGGGGTGGCATGTTCTGCAGCCACGGCAGAGATGTGGCTGTGGAGTGTATGACATCACCTTATGGTATGTGCATTTCACAAAAATACTGCATTCTAAGTATCTTAAGGCAAACACATAGACTGATTTGTTGCTTGCTTGTCTCAATGTCTTGAACTCTGCAGCACTTAATGTTGCTCCCGTGACATCAAATTCATTTGTGCTCCACTTTCCGTTGAATCATGACCATGTCAACATGACATTTGGTGTGGAGGTGGATGGACAGCAGTGGGCACTAACGCAGAGGAATTTCTACATTGTGTCCGGTTTGACAATTGACAGAGCACACACATTTATTGTGAACGTTTTTCAGAATAGAGAGCTTGTGACAAGACTACAGCAGACTGTTTATACGGAACAATTCAGTGAGCAGTGCTGATTTCACTTACATATATATTGCATTCAACATTGGAATTCGTGCAACAACTTTTAATTTCTCTTGCATCCCTATGCAGTCCCAGGTCTTGTCACGGATGTGGTAGTGAGTGGCTCATCCTCCTCTTCACTCACTGTCAACTGGAACCCTCCGGAAGTCCGCGGATGGCCTATCACTATGTATAAGGTGCATATACATATGTGTGTGTGAGGGTGTGTGTGTATGTGTGCGTAAATTGATGCAATACTGTACTGCAGTTGCACATGTATGTAAAATGCATGATTCGGTCATATATATATATATATATATATATTTAACCTTGTTCCAATATCTAGTGCTCTAGTAGACCACCCCACATGCCAAGCCTGTAACATCTTCCATGAACTCACCTATATATTTGGTTGTAATCATAACCTTTTCTCATGATCAGGTATCACTGACCTCGATGTTTGATTCAATCAGTCGGGAGGTTCTTCTTGCTGGAATGGTCTTGAAGCACACCTTCCATGGCCTACGTGCAGGAACAGAGTACACCATCTCTGTCACTGCTGCCACTGACGCTGGACTTGGGAGAGAAGCTGCAATCACCGCTGCCACAGCGCAGAGCCCTGAGGCTGTCATTTCAGCTCCCAGTATGTATTGTTTCATGTCTTTGCCATGCAATATAATATTACTTTGATGCACTGTACGTATGCATGTGTCTCACACTGATTGTCATACACTTTGCAACTATATTTATAGTGCCACTTTATTAGTTGCAGGCTCTATGATTGGCATACTGGCAGTAGCTGTGCTTGCATTGGCACTTGCCCTCTGCGCAAGGTGAGTATCTGATATTAGAAGAGGCAATGCAATCTGCATACATTATATTACAAGTATGTTAACATATAGCATGCACATATTTATGCCTCCTGTACATAAATATAATTATAATAACATCTATGTACATCTACATAAAAATGCATGCATACATTACTTTATACATACATTTAACAACTTTTCACATTTTGTTTTCCTTCCTCAATTGTGAAGCTGTATTGGCAGCAGGTATTGTCTCAAGAAGAAGACAGCTACCAGTGGGACGCCAGAGGCAGTGACAATGAGGGAGGTGGAGACATGTGCTGAAGAGGCCATTGCTGCTGAAGAGCCAGAGCCAATATACGAGGAATATGATCCTGAAGTCAATGAGATAGAGCCTTCTCCTGCAATGATGCTATCATCCGTGGCCAGTGCTGTGTCCAGTTACACATGGAAGAAGGACAGACACATGCTGCACAACGAGAGAGCTCAAAGGGACAATCCCTACTACCCATCACCTACCGCGCACGTATGAGAGACGCTCTGCCATGTACACATTATGCACACTCGTGAATTGTAATACATAGATACTAGGACCGATACATGAGTTTACTGCGTGCTGTGTGGCTCTGACTTTGATCCTAGCAAGTTAGTGTCTATGAACAAACAGGCTCACATCACCTATAGCTAGCTATGTAGCTGTCTAGCTACCACAATTATTTGCGCTGCTCCACCGATCCAAGCACTTCAAAGCTGCCAGGAAATGGCTGCAGCTATGATAGGGGTGCGTAAATGTAACTAGCCATAGCTTTAAATAACTGAAGCTATATAGTGCATTTGCGTCAATACTCTAATGCAGCTAATTGTTCTTCTTCATTAGATATGGGGTAGCCTAAACAAACACACATGCATAGCTGACACATGCTCCATTTGCAGCTATAGGTGCATGGGGCTGACATGGGATTGAGATTTGACACTGGGACACACTAAAATGTTTACCCAGAATCTCCCATGAAAGTATAATAAACATTTCAGCTTGTAACCCATATATACCAACAGTATAATATATGTAGCTAGCTTGAACTCTAGCACTGCGTCAACACAATGGTACATGTACAGGTACAGGCATCTATTACATTTTACAGTCAAGCACATGATTGGGTATGACAGTATTGCTGCTGAAAAGAAAGCCTTAAATGACTGAGACATCTCGCTTTGTTGAGCATGTACAGTATACCATGTACACAGTACAATCAGTACTAGTACCAAAACCAGTACAAGTATACCATCTCCATGACGCAGGATATTATTTCAAATTTTACTCGTTTCCCTAATCTCTATAGCTAGACTACTATAGTGTCGGTCTATAATTATATACAACAATCTCATTAGTGACCCATGGCTATTGTACCATACAAGTACAGCGCACACCAGTGCAACAACACATGTTATACAACCTTACAAGTGGCATCAGCACAGGATACTCCCACACACCACTTCCTAGTCAGTTTGTCTCTGCGTCCCTTGAGTAGCTAGCGGGATGAAGTTCACTTTGGTCCAGCAGTACCTGCAGGCTGCAGTTGTCATCTTGGCAGTCAAGTTGGCTGTGACACAGGGCACCTCCACAGAGGGTGAGAGACTGTACTACGTAAAATAGCCTAAACTGCACTGGGCTATACTGAAAGGAGTCTTCATTGAGACTAAACATACAAAATATAGTCGTAGCCCTCAATCTACACTACTCACTCAGCAATACGCAGCGGTGTCTTGTCAAATTCGCAAACAATTGTTAGAGCTTTCATTTCAGTTTGTTCTGTATGCATGCATAGAACTAGCACAAGAAGCTTGTCCAGCTTGTCTGCTTAACTGGTGCTGGTTCTAATATAAAAGTGACTAGCCTATATAATAAGAATTTTAGCTCACTAAACTTTTGGCAGTGACCGCCATCTTTTCCAGTCTTGAGTCTTCCTTCTTCAGTCTTTGGCCCTTCTTCTTCTTAACCACTGAAGAAGACAGCAGTTAGCTGCCAAACCATCTGGTGAAATATGATACCATTGACCATACAGTGGCTTCAACGAGAATTACCATACCAGTGGTACTGAGTTATCTGCTGTTATACGTATGTAGAGTGCGATATTATACTGTATGAATGCATACGCATGTAGTTCTTCATTTTGTACTAGCTACAACCAAGCTCTTGCTACAACACTGTTCTGATCAATCTTTGCAGCATGGTCCATCCAGTTGGCCAATGGAGGACGCACCTCCAACACCTACTTTGGTCATGTGGAGGTCTTCCTGGACGGAGCATGGGGCACAGTCTGTGGATACTCCTGGAATCTTACAGAGGCTAGTGTTGTCTGCCGTCAGCTGGGGTTTCCGTTTGCCAAGCCATTGAATGCAGGCTACTATGGTCCAGGAAGAGGCAGAATCTGGTTGACCAACGTGTCCTGCAGTGGTGAAGAAGAAGAACTGAGGGAGTGCTCTTACAACCAAGTTCAAGGACCATTGCAGAACTGCAGTCATCATGATGACATTGGAGTGATGTGTTACATGGGTGAGTTGAGTGTTTGTGAACCATTTATCCAATAAAACCCCTGTATATTATAATGCAGACAACCTAAAGTAGTCAATCATTAATATTGTATTATAGGACAAACAATTGTAATTTTTAAGTCTCTGCATCATTACAATGTCTATAATAGGTTTCTGGGGTGTCCAGACAGTGTGGCTCCTCTACATATGTAAGGCTTAAGTCACTATAGGTGGGTGCAAATAGAAGCTGTAGCAACGCAGTTCGAAAATGCCTTGAGGACAAGCTATAAATGTGTTATGGTGTTTAAATAGGTTTCTGCAGCTGTACATACATATACAACTCCAGTGTTCTAAATTGAATGTGTATATGCATGTAAGCTCACAACACATGTACAATTTAGTATGTAATACAATTCCCTTTGACGCACACAAGCAGCTCCAGTGTACATATATAACAGTATGTAAATATGTATCTATTGCTGCTAGCCTCATATCAGTAGCATAATTCGAAGTCTGCATGCACAATAATATCAACTGTTATGGGCTAGTTGCTGTATAATTATATAGCATGCCTTCAACATCAGAGGCAATTCTGCGAGTATAGTATATTAGTACATATATAGTATATTAGACATGTGCCTTGTTAGTCATGCATTGCACACTTCTCTTCTCAATCCTCTTTATTTCCATCAGATGATATAAGACTGGTTCGGGGACACACCAGTCAGCTGTCTACCAATGGGACAGTGCAGGTGTACCGCGAAGGCAGGTGGACTGATGTGTGTGGTGACAGTGCCTGGGATGTGGCTGGTGCTCAAGTGGTCTGTGCCCGGCTGGGTTTCAACCAGGCTCGTGTGGTAACTTGGAGCACTACCACGTTGTATTCAAGATGGATGCATGGAGTGACGTGTGTGGGGAATGAGTCTTCTCTACTTGACTGCTCACATCAGAGCATAAGCTTTATATCTTGTACTCCCGCTGGTGTGGAGTGCCAAAACTGTGAGTGCATGCTCACACATGCACGCACACACATACATGCGCAGGTGCACGGTAGTTCAAGGCGTAAGCCTTTCATTGTTGCTACATGATAGGCTGTGTGTGTTTACTTTAACACAGCCTGTGACATTAGGAGGCCATACATTAGAACCACACTCTGTCTGTGTGCACAATAAATGACTGCATGCTAATTGCGTATAATTATACGTACTTATTATAATTATACAAAAAGTTGTATTAAATGCATGAAAATTATAGTTAATGCATTGCCTGTGTCACAAACCTTGTCTGGGTGAGTGTTGCAATTTGAGATTGCTAATTTTGTTGCATGCAGCTATTCATGTAATATTATATTAATGCACGAATGCAGATTATCATGTCAGACTTGTGAATGGGATTCACAACAGCACAGTCTATTCTGGAAGAGTTGAAGTGGTGATTGATGGAGAATGGGGAACAGTCTGCGATGATGGCTGGGACACAACCGATGCTTCTGTTGTGTGCAGACAGCTTGGGTATCCGGTGGTGCTGGCTGCCTACAGCAGTGCTCACTTTGGTCGCGGCAGTGGTACAATCTGGTTTGATGATCTGCAGTGCAGTGGTGAAGAGGAAAGCCTAGATGAATGTAGTCATATAGGCATTGGAAGACACAACTGTGGCCACCATGAAGATGCTGGCGTGGCCTGTTCTAGTGGTAAGTTTGAATTATTGTTGCATAATTGACAGGCTATACATCTAGTTTTAGTACTCTTATAATTACTATTAAAATATAAGTTCTTGTAGTACATGTTATATATTGATATATAGCTAGTGGCTGTATAGGCATGTATTGTTCACGGTTTGTACAGATTTTACCACACAATAATTAGCAGGCTGTAGTGTGCCCCTGAAAGTTAATACAGTTACCTTAGATACTGTACGTAGCTAGGCAAATAAGGTATAAGGGCTTATTGCTCTAGCATTTACCAATCCCTATACAGAAGAGTGCAGCATGTGCACATAGCAGAACAGATTTTGCAACAAGCGGTTTTGTAGCTGACTTAGACCTTCATGCATATAGCCAAGACATCATATAGATACATCTTGCTTTATTCGTTAGCTGTGGTACATATACATACATACATTTGCATGTAGCTTTGTATATAATTGCAAACGGCAAAGCATATCTAAACCCAAACCTTCCCTAATGTCTGCAATACAGAATCTGTGAGGCTGGTGAATGGTCCAAATGACTACACAGGACGAATTGAAGTGTTTATCAATGGACAGTGGGGCACAGTGTGTGATGATGGATGGGATATCAATGATGCTCATGTAATCTGTCGGCAGCTGGGGTACCTGGGTGCAAGAACAAGGTACTGCTGTGCAAGATATGGCCAAGGAACAGGTCCAATGCTTCGGCTGGGCTGCCAGGGGTCTGAGGCCACCTTCCACGAGTGCTCCCAGTTTGTACCACTATTTGGATGTAGCCATCGTGAGGATGCAGGAGTGGAATGCTACAATGAATCAGATGCTGGTATGTCTAACTATATATCTGTGCAGTATTCATTATACAGTACAAGAAACACCTTTGTGTCTCCCTGCATGTGTTGACTACATATGCTTCTACACAGCATTGCCCATTCGTCTGGTTGATGGAGCCAAATCATCAGCCTTTCATTCTGGTCGTGTGGAGGTTTTCATTAATGACCATTGGGGCACTGTCTGTGATGACAGCTGGAGCTCCAATGATGCCAGGGTCGTGTGCAGGCAATTGGGATACACCAGGGGCATAGCATATGGACGAGCTATTTACGGTGAAGGCACTGGACCAATATGGCTTGATACCGTGAGATGTGGGGGCTACGAAAGCTCTCTCCTGAACTGTCCCCATCGAGGCATTGGTCGACATAACTGTGGTCATGGAGAAGATGCATCAGTGGTCTGCTACAATGGTGGGTATAGATACATATAGCCAACCCATGCTGTTTTGTGTATCTACATAATCTTCATATTTGTGTGCGTTGTCAAACACCCTTACAGAATACAATGGTGCTATAAGGTTAGGCAATTTGAGTACCTCAAGCAATCACTCTGGTCATGCTGGTCGTGTTGAGGTGTACTACAGTGGAAGGTGGGGTACAGTGTGTGATGATGGATGGAGCATCGATGATGCTAATGTTGCCTGCCGTCAGTTGGGATTTGCATATGCCCTGGCAGCCAACTGCTGTGCAGCATTTGGGCAGGGATCTGGCTCCATTCAGTTGGATAATCTAGCATGCACAGGGTCAGAGTCTTCCCTTGCAAGCTGTCCACATCGAGGGGTAGGTACACACGACTGTGGGCATGGTGAAGACGCTGGAGTGGTGTGTTCACGTGGTGAGTACATGCACACACTGCTTAATGATTGCTCACTGTGAATTGTGCATTCGTATGATGTTTATTGTATGAACAATATACAGTACCTATAGGTAGTTAGGTATAGTTTAAACTTTCATAATTACTTGAAATGTTTACACAGGTATGGGCAAGCTACGGCTGGTTGGCGGAGTAGAAACTAGCACTACCCTCTCAGGACGTGTGGAGGTGTTCATTAATGGAGAGTGGGGTACTGTGTGCGATGATGGGTGGGACATCAACGATGCAAACGTTGTGTGCAAGGAGCTAGGGTACTTGTATGCACTGTCCTACCAGTGCTGTTCTAGCTATGGTGCAGGCAGTGGGCGAATCTGGCTGGATGGTGTAGGCTGCTCAGGAGAGGAGAGGCACTTGCTGACCTGTCCTCACCGTGGAATTGGAGTGCTACGAAGTTGTAGCCACTCAGAAGACGTTGGAGTGGTCTGCTACAGGCCAGGTACAGTGTATTAATAAATGGATTCAAAAGTTTGTAGTAGAATATACAGGGCAATGTGTGCTGCAATACCATGATTGCAGCTGCATAATGATGTTTACTACCCTAATTATAGGATCTGTGAGGCTTGTCAATCAGGATTCACTTAATCATCAAAACTCATTATCAGGAAGAGTTGAAGTGTGGAGTAATGGAGCATGGGGGACTGTGTGTGATGACTCCTGGGATCTCTTTGATGCGGCAGTGGTTTGTCATCAATTAGGCTATGAATATACATTATCTGCTCCACATAGAGCTGCCTTTGGTCGAGGCAGTGGACCAATATGGCTGGATGATGTAGCGTGTTTTGGAAATGAGTCGTCCATATTAAACTGTACTCACCGTGGCATTGGTGTGCATAACTGTGCACACTCTGAGGATGCCAGTGCTGTTTGCTACAAAGGTGGGCTCTGCATGTCTGCAACTCGTATCCATGCAGGTATATTTTATATTATAACACAACTTGCACCGCATGTATGAAGCTACAATTACTTTGCAACAATCACTGCATTATGTTGCAGATGGCAAGGTTCGGCTCATGAATAATACAGGCTCTGCTGCAAGTGGTCAAGTGGAGATATCAGTAAATGGAGAATGGGGCACAGTGTGTGACAATGCTTGGAACCTGGACGATGCAACTGTGGTGTGCCGACAGCTAGGATATGATGAGGCATGGACCGCACACTACCAACCAGGGTCTGGTCTGGTGAAGGTTGAGGACCCCCAATGCAGCGGGGAAGAAGTTACTCTGCTGGACTGTTGGACAGTTCAGTCAAACGGGGGTGGCATGTTCTGCAGCCACGGCAGAGATGTGGCTGTGGAGTGTATGACATCACCTTATGGTATGCATCTGTATGAGTGTCACTTGAAGCATGCATTGTACGTACATACATAAGTACCATCATAAACACATGATCGTTCTGTTGTTCCTCAATGTCTTGAAATCTGCAGAACTTAAAGTTCTGCATGTAACAACAAATTCAGTTATTCTCCACATTTTGGTGAGTGACCATGTAAACACTACATTTCGCATTGAGGTGGATGGACAAAAGTGGGCCGACACAGTTAGGAGCGCCCACACTGTCTCTGGATTGGCGAGAGACAGGGAGTACACTTTTTCAGTGACTGTAATTCAGAATGGAATATTTGTGAGCACAATGAGTCAGACTGCGCGAACACTGCAGCTTAGTAAGTAATTGCAGCATTCACATGTACTTTCATGCACGACATTCACACATACTTTCATGCACAACATTCACACGCACACTCATGCACAGGTACACATATACACATAACATGTCTATTGTGTATATAGGAATGTATGTTATAGTGCATAGTTATATAGTTATGTATGTATATATGTATGTACTGTATTCTCCTTCTA
>OX465053.1:630042-700042 GCA_949841015.1 Aplysina aerophoba | reverse complement strand
ATATACACACCACTTTAAGCCACTGCATAAGGAGTGCATACGTAAGATAACTACTTCTGAGTGCATTATTATTTTGTTTGTATCATGATCAATATGCATTAATGTCACATAATACACCATACAGTATTAATTGTAACATCAAGTGTGCTCATTAAGAGAAAGGAACATCACAAACCAATTACGTGAGTAGGCGTAGGAGCTGCATGCAACACTAATCAATCAAGTAATTAGTCCAAGGCAATTGAATTAGAGGTTAGGTTAGAGATAAAAGAACCAATCTGACCAGCAAATGGCATTCAGTCAATTGTATACACAGTATATATATATCCTTCACCTACAAGGGATTTATCCATAGTGTACACAGTTGGATTGATTAACAGTCTTGGAGTGCATGGGTGCATTGTAGAGCCAAACAGTCTGAGTGTGGGTGTATGGTCATATGACTGCTGGCTGCAGCAAGGTGCAGGGGGCAACTAATCCAATCCACTTGTAGGTATATATATAGTACAGGTGAGCTCAGTTAACCCGAAAACTGCAGCAGTTCAGTACCAGTAAACACCCAAGTGCCACGTAGAACAGGAGAGACGTTCTCAGTCTTGACCGGCACACAAGACAACTCACTACTGACAAAGACCGAGGAGCAACCAGTCAAGAGTCATGACTATGATTTCTGCCACAACCATTGTCTTCGGCGCAGTCCTTCTATGGACGTCTTCCATCTGCAATGGACAGACACATGAAACGTGCACATCTTGCTCCAGTCAAAGCCCTTGTCCTGCCTTGTTGGGGCTCCTTCACACCACTGCAGCCACTTCATGCCATGAAATATACAAGGGCAATCCACACGCCCCATCTGGGAAATACTGGCTGAGGGGAGAACAGCAAGTGACTGAGCAGTATTGTAACATGGATGGGACTTATGACGGCATCAAGGGAGGCTGGCTGAGAGTGGCCTATTGGGACATGGAAGACGCAGGCACAAGCTGTCCATCTCCACTGCAAGAAACAGACCCTGGGAAGCGGCTGTGCATCAAATCTTTGCCCACCGGCTGCAGCTCAGTCGTGTACAACACTCACGGAGTGCCATACTCTCGCATTTGTGGCAGAGTTAGGGGTTATTCGTACAAGTCTCCAGATGCCTTTGGCGGAGGCGCAGGACCAAAGAACGTTAACAGTGCATACATAGATGGTGTGTCCATCACCTACGGGAGCCCTCGCAAGCACGTGTGGACCTACGCAGCAGGACTGCAGGAGGAAGCAGGCTACGAAGGTAATTCTTGTCCTTGTGGGAAAGTCCCTGGTACCTTACCACCTTCCTTTGTAGGCAACGATTATTACTGCGAGTCCGCCAATCAAGGGCCTTGGGAGTCACAGTGGTATTTGCAGGATCCTCTGTGGGACGGCCATGGCTGTCCTAGTGACAACAACTGCTGCGCTAATGCTGGTCTACCATGGTTCTGCAAGACACTGCCAACCACAGTCACGGATGACATCGAAGTGCGTCTATGCCGTAATCAAGTCAGAGGTGATGAAGACATTGGAGTGGAGCTTCTCGAAATACTCGTTCACTAGGCAACGAGGCTGTGTCACCAAGGACTGTTATGTGTAGGATTACACTACTGGTTCTGTACTCTATGCTAGAACTTTAGACGCCAGAGCTTCATTTAGTTGCAAACGCACTAGGGCATTGTAGTCACATTTTGTTACTGCAAATGTCTGTACTGCTTGAGTTTGTGTGATGGATTGATTGCAAATGATAATGCTTCCTCGGCACATCGCATGACCACAATTGGAAGGTTCTGAACACCTGGATAACCCCACATTAATTGGTTCACTAGCCAAGACCAGAAGCAACTGTGCAGAGTAAGGACTGCTTCCTTGCACTTGCATGTGCTCACTTACATGAAACACTACAGTAGTTATGAAAGCATACAGGAAGACATACAGGTACAACAGACAGACAGACAGACAGACAGACAGACAGACAGACAGACAGACAGACAGACAGACAGACAGACAGACAGACAGACAGACAGACAGGAAGGTGTGCAGTAGAACCACCATCCAAAGCCAAGCACACTCAGACATGCACACAAGCAATGCACATGGTCTAATGACCTACGTATACCACACTAATCCATGTACAATTGTACAACATACAATGTAACACAGTACCAGCCACAGTGAGTAAGGATGAATCCATGGTACTGTCTCTGAAATCAAATGTCAATAGGTTTGGGCACAGGTTTCCTAATGTGCCTCATGGTGGCCCCAGGCTGTGAGGGCTTGAACGGAGCCTGTGAGCCATAGGGCTTTGGTAGAGGGAGCTCTGTGTCTGTCTGAGGGATGTAGGCATTGGGGCGGGGCTCTGCCAAGGTGATGGTCCCATCGGGGAGAGTGAAGTGCTCCTCCAGTACAGCGGTCTACAGCGCAGAGACAGAAGGGGAGGGGAGTGGAGGAGTGGAGAGGGAGGGTAGGAAAGGGGAGAGAAAGGGGAGAGAAGGGGAGAGAGTGAGGAGGGTAGAGGGAAGGGAGGGGACACCAGGGGAGGGCAACTGAGAATGGTTAACTGCGGGCGGGAGAGCACACCCACCCACCTGCATGCTTCATACCTTGCAAGGCTGTCGATTTAGCATGCAACCCCACCCACTTGCACAGTGTAAAGACCATCATCACCCACCAGCAGTGGAGCAATCACTTGCTACATTGTCATTCCTAGCAACCAACACACCTTACAACCACATGCATGGTCTCTACATTCTAAGCACATGCAGGGTGTGTTAGAGCATGCTGACCTGTTTCCTCATGTCATCCTCTCTTTGCCTCGTCTCCTGCAATCGAAGCATTCTCCTCCACTCCTGGTCAATGTCGTCAGTTGGTGCCTCCCCATTCTGCATCCGGGTGTAGGCCCCCTCTAGTGTTGCTTCACACTCACACACACACTGCTGCAGCTGGCGAGTGGAGGCCTGCAATGCATCGAGGGAGGGGATAGGAGAGAAGGGAGGAGCAGATGGGATGTGTATGGTAGTGGAGTGAACCTCTACTGCACAGAAGAGTACACTGTATGCATACTTTACGAGAACACTCCATGCAATCACATATACATGCACACATACACACTATGTACATATGTACATATGTACTTACATACATATTGTATATAAGTAGATACCTGTTGCATGGATAGTTCAGATACCAGAGCCATCATCTTGCGTGTGGTTTCATCTATCTTGCTCTTGTACGTTGAGACCTGCACAGCAGAACACACTGAATCACACGGACCCTCACAAGGAAGCCCACCTACAGCAGTGCTGTGGTAACGGTAATTGGTCATTGAACTTGGTTGTAGTCAATTACACTTTCTTAGTAATTGTTTTATAGCCCTCGGCAGGCATGCCACAGGGTTACAGTAGTTGGGTGTGATTGTGTGTGTGTCTGGTTTTTCCAAACAATAACAAATCGGCCAAGAAGACTTACGGATCGCCTCAGTGCTGCAATCGCTTGATTTATGACGTGATTTTATTAGGAAAACAGCCTCTTCGCGAAGCTACAGAATTTAAGTGGCAGCCGTATTGGCACACCTGTTGGCCATTTTGCTTTCTTGCAGGCTCCCGAGCATATATGCATTGACGAGACATTACTCTCGACCACGTGGTATTTTCGTTATGGGCAGGGATACTGAAACTTTCTATAATAGCTATAGCTTCTTGTGTGGAGGGTTCAGTGCCACTTTAGTGCCTAGTTTTATTGGAACTGAGAATGTTTGTTTAAGTTATTTTTGTAATGGTAATTGATTACATTCGTGTAATTGATACTTTATTATGCAATTACACACAACAACCCTTCTCCTCCGTGTGGTCCCCACCCATCCCAACAATGCCACACTACTGTATGTATGTACCTATGTATGTATGTACATACAACTGTTGTAGTGTTCCACGTCAGACCTGACATCACCATCTGCAGTGCTGCCTCAGCTCACCTTCTCAGCTACGCTCAAGCTGGACGGCTTGAGAGTCCTCGTCTTGGCCTCCAGCCGAGCCGTGATTTGTCTGACCTGGTCGTGCAACAGCTCCTTCTCCAGCAGCCGCTCCTCCACTTGAGCCACACGGGCCTCCAACTGTGCAGAGCAGTGATGCAACAGGACAACATGAACTGGTCACACTAGCATGCACTGTGACAAACACATAGTACACACACCACTGACAAACATTACACACTGACAACAATACAAATGACATGACAAACATTGACAAACAGTACACACAAGAGAGACATACATGTACAACAAACAGCACAGTCCTTCAGCTACTGAGAGACAAGGCACACAAACGTATAACACCCATCTATCCACACCAACGCACACAGCCCACACCCACATACACTCCCACACCCACCCCTCCCACACACAGTGTACATATACCTTACAGTTAACAAGTATTGCAAAACTACACCAGCAACTTGCACTCAAGTGCACTCACATCCTCAATCTTCTGCTGGAACTGCGTGTGGCTCACATCTGCCCCACTCAAGGGACGGATTCTAGAGTTGTGTGGTGTCTCCACCTTCTTCTCCAGAGCACACAAGACCTCATGGACCTCCAACAACTTGAGAAGAGATGAAGGTGAGATGGTGGAGATGCAGCATCGGATTGCAGAGGGGGAGGTAAGGAATGGAGATGATGGAGGTAGCAGAGATGGAAGAGCTTTACCTACCTCAATCTGCCGCTGAACCAGTTGCTCTTCAACTGCCCTCCTCTCCTTCACCTTCTTTCTCCCAACAGCAATAGCACGGTTCAGCTCAGCAATCTGTGCCACACATACACGCACACATACAGTGTACACATACTATGTACATACACACACGAGTCTCATTAAATAACTGCCTGTACTTTATTAAACTGTCATTGGTCATACGTACATTAACTTTTTAATGCCTCAGCACAAAAATTGTACCTCCATTTTCAAAAAGTGGATGTCATCTTCTCGGCAACTCAGTTCCAAGTTTGCCTTCTGAATGATTGTATCTTCACATGAACACATGAAAACGCACCCCACACATACGTACATACATACAGGGTGATACAAGGAAAGATAGGGGCAGGAGGGAGGGAGGGAATACTATTAGTATCCTCATAATGTTTAATCATTATGTATGAATATACAGTACATGCACAGAGTGTGGAAACACGACAAGTCTCTTGGGTACTAAGTATACATTATCCCACATACAGTATACATTATCCTACGTACATACGTATGTACATACATACGTAGAGTATACAAGTACTAAGGCAGTTACATACCCTGAAGATTGAGCTTCTCATAAAATATGCTCAGTTCTTCATTCCTCTCAATCAGACTGAGTCCATGACTGTTCCTCTCCTCCACACCACTCTCATACCTCTTCCTCAACTGATAACAGGCAAGACACACATGCACTGTATCTGACACATTAAACTACAAACAGGGAACACAACACCATGCATGTATTGAATGTACACACACACACACACAAACACTACACTCACACACCCACACAGACCCCCACACACAGCCTCCTCCTCCACACCACACAAACACATGCACAAACACACATGTGCATACCTGATGCATCATAGCCTCTGCTTCACTGATCTTTGCCAGCAGTCTGGAGATGGCCCCGCGCTGCACAGCACCAAGAATTAACCACACATCACACAATTCACACATGCCTTCTCTGACTGAGGACCACCCAACTGCTCTAGCGTCACTTCTCCCTGAGAACACTTGCCAGCCATACTCCCCTTACCTGCTGCTCTAGCTCGGCAGAGAGCTCCGTCTGCATGTGGACCTGCTTTCCAAAGTCCTGTCGCAGGGTGTCCCTCTCCATCACCTTGTGGCTCTGCACAAGAGAACACTTCTGTAGGAGCCGTTCCTTGTTCTCCACGGATGTGCGGAGGATCTCAATCTCGTTATCCAACACTCGCACCTTCTCCTGCAGCTCGGCTGCAAGCTGGGTTAGCGGTAGAGAGGGGAATACGTACGTTAGGTGCAAAGGTACTGTACTGTGTGTAGTGCTGGTGTAGTACACAAGTTGTTGCAGACTGTGTGTTTGTGCGTGCGCGTGTGCGCGTGCATGTGTTCACGTATGTGCATGTGTGTGCATCTGTGTGCATGTGTGTGCATGCATGTGTGTGCATGTGTGCGCATGTGTATGCATGTGTGTGCGTGCGTGTGTGTGTGTGTGTGTGTGTGTACATGTGTGTTTGATTTGCAGGTTTGATCAGAACAGAGACAGAACATACTGAAAGCTAAGCAGCCTTAGTAGTTCGGCAGAGAGGAGAGTTAGACTTGCTCAAATGGAAGGAGAGACTCTTCAGTGGCATGGAAAGAGGGCTCAGGGGAAAGAAGCCCTGCCTTAAGGCATTAATGGGCAATGACTACTGTATTGTGCAAGAGTGCACTCACAGATAAGTGCTAGGAAGTTTTCTGTTTACCGTTGCTGATGGTTAGACTGACAGTGTACGTATTTGGTGTAATTAAGGTGTAATGGATCATCTCAGTGGGTGTAATTAGACCTTAAAGATGTAATCAGTCATCTCAGTCGGTGTAATTAGACCTCAAAGGTGTAATCAGTCATCCCAGTGGTAAAAACTGTTACCCCAACAGTTAGAAGCTTTTGTTTGTGGACCACCTCACCTCACATGTGTACAGCTTGTTCATGCACGGTACAGTATGCACGCACATGCTTATTTTAGGTTCAAGCCAAGAAAGTATCAGTTTAGATCGTGATCCTTTGGTACACACTAGCCCACATTTTCACAATAATTCAGACGTTTCGGTGACTATACAACCACCTTCATCAGTGAATGGTGGCTGTATATTCATCAAAATGTCTGAATTATTGTGAAAACGTGAGCCAGTGCATACCAAAGGATCGTGACTGGTTTACCTAGCCACTCAGGACTCTACAAACCTATCAGTTTAGACGTTTTTACGTGTGGATTTCACACAGGAAGGTCAGTAGCTTCCACAATGCTGGCAGTCCTATACATACATACATGCATGGATGCATGCTTAGCAACATACAGAAGTACATAGTAAACATCATGAAGCAGCTGGCATCACGAGTAGGGTTACCTGAGAGGCCTGCTGGATCAAGGTCACTATCTTGTTCTTCTCGCTCTTGACCAACTCATAAGCTGAAGAGAATCCCTTCAGCCTTGTAACCACCAAGAATGCAACATGACACAGAGTGAAAGAGATGAAGAGGGGTGAAGTGATGTCTGACTTGTATGCACGACGTGTGTACATATGTGTGTACACATGCACATTGCACCATATGCATGCATTCACTGGCACAGACAGACTGGTGTCTAGGTGGCCACTCACTTCCCTTCCAGATGGCTAAGGGTCTTTGCATTCTCCTCCAGCAGGTTCTGTTTAGACTTGAGTGTGTCTGTCACATGTAGCCTGGAAGTCTGAATAGAGAGGGAGAGTCATGCACATGAAGTCACACAATTGCTTCTCAGTGTAACTGCCACAGGAAACAAAAGTCTGAGTGCAACATTCCACACTGAGTTGGGTGGCCCACCTCCCCCTGTGCAGCCCTCATTACCTCTGCTTTCTGCAGCTCTTTGGCCTCCCTGTCCTTCTCCTTGGTGCGACTGACCATCTCCTTCTTGATGTCGGCCAGCTTGCCCTGCCATGCCTTCACTTGGGCCTTCAAACGGTGCTCTGCCTCCACCTGGCGCTCAACTTTGCTGCGCTCAGCATCTTCCAGGCCCGCCTAGGTGTGTGCATGCGAGTGTGTGTGTGTGTGTGTTGGTGTGTGTGTGTTGGTGTGCATGTGTGTGTGTGTGTTGGTGTGTATGTGTGTGTGTGTGTTTGCGAGGAAGAGAAAGAGAAAGAGAGACAGAGAGAGAGATGGATAGAATCAGTCACAAAGTCAGAAGACAGATGGACCAACCAACAAATCGGATATCATACATTAAAGTTATGTGTTGTGCATGCAGGACACAGGCAGCTCATACCAACAGCTATGTACATACTGTAACGTTTGCCAACCCAATCTACCCAGTCAACCCAGTGTCTGACCCAGTCCACCCACCTGTGTCGCAACCCAGTGTCTGATCTGGTCCAGGTCACCCCTTACGTCCTCCAACCGTGCCTTATTCTCATTCACCGCGGCAATGGACAACTCACGCTGCACCAGTGGATGGGTGAGGGAGGAGTGGGGAAGAGTGGGGAGTGTGGAGAGGTGCAGGGAGGTGCCTGCGAGAGATTGTTGGGGTGACACTATGGGACAAGAGGAGAAATGTTGACATCCTTGAAGAAACTGGAGAATTACCGGTAGAAGAACAACTGCGCCACAAGCGGTTGCAGTGGTTTGGTCATCTCCAGAGAATGCCAGAAAACCGGCCACAGAAGCAGGTTTTGAGATGTCGACCACATGGAAGGAAGCGGAAACCTGGAGGAACCTCGCAGCGCTGGGTAGACCTCGTTCACAAGGACCTGTCCAACCTTCCTCAATGGAGCGAGCATGTGAAGAACAGGTCTCAATGGCGATCCATCATTCAACAGCCTCGTTAGCCGGCCAGCTGACTGACTAAAGACGTTTGTATACCAAGATCTTGCCCAACGTCCAGCCATGGACAAGGAGTTCAGAGGAGGAGGAGGAGGGAGGTGTGGGAAGGTGTGGGGAGTGTGGGAAGGTGTGGGGAGGTGTGGGAAGGTGTGGGGAGTGTGGGAAGGTGTGGGGAGTGTGGAGAGGTGCAGGGAGGTGTGGGAGGTGTGGGAAGGTGTGGGGAGTGTGGGAAGATGTGGGGAGGTGTGGGGAGGTGCAAGAAGTGGCACACTGCCTACCTTTTCCTGCAGGCCAACTAGCACAGTTGCCTGTAGTTCTACTGCCTCGTGAAGCACTCTCAGTTGGAGCTCACCAGCCTTGGCCAACCTGGAAGAGCAAGAGAAGAGAACAAGGAACGACATCTAAGTCGTTTCAGAGCAACATACATAGCAACAGTTCAATTTGATGCAGTCTGCATCAAATTGAACTGTTGCTATGTATGTTGCTCTGAAACGACTTCGCTGTTCAGTTAGAAGGTATAGATTAATTAAGGAAAGACACTCTGTATGTATCTCATTCATCTTCATACAGAGGGTCTACGTGTACAGGTACAACATTGTGTCACAAAGATAACTGACTTCAATTCATGAATACGTAGATTGAGCTGCAGTCTAAAGTGAAGGACCAAAGACATCAAAACAGTGCAAGTGCACAGAGAGGTCTTGAAGGGTGAAAGTAACACAGCTCACTCATCAGATTATGTGGGCAGTGCTGTATTCAGACATTTCTTTAAGGGGAGCAAGGGTACGCTTTAAAGAAGTGAGGGGGGCGAGTCTAGCTGAGTGCCAATGATGTGAAGCTTGATCAATTTCCAAGGGGGATAGGGGGTTGGGGGTTGGGTAAGAATTTAGCAAAGGAGGACGAATGCCCTAGCTGCACCACAGGTGGGAGCACTGTAGCCTCGTCCCCAAACATTTTGTGTTAATTGTCCACGCTAAATATTGCCAAAAGCCCGGGGACGAGGCTCAGTGCAATGCATGAGCCAGGACTGGACTGAGAAGTGAAAGCATAGGGGTGTGTACAGTGTGCCAGGGGTCACATGGACTGGACAGTTGTAGCTTTCATGCCCTAGAAGTGTAGGAAGTTACGTACCTACTACAACAAAAGGTTGCTGTTAGATCATATCCTGTCACCATGTGACGCAAGACACATTAGGAGAAGGTCATCTTTACACCAAAGGTCACAGGTCAAAACTCCATGGTGCCTTGGACCGCTGTGGTCTGTCTCACTGTGTGACTGTCACTTCATACCGTAGCAGCATCACATCACAACAAAAGGCACTCTGAACGTACGTATGTCTCCCATTCACCAACATGCATCCAACTGCATGCACAGAGGGTCTATGTGTATAAAGACAACTGACTTCAATTCGTGAATACATAGACTGAGCTGCAGTCTAAAGTGAAGGACCAAGGCATCAAAACAGTGCAAGTGCACTGAGAGGTCTTGAAGGGTGAAAGTAACACAGCTCACTCATCAGATTATGTAGGCAGTTCAGACATTTCTTCAAGGGGGGCAAGGGTACGCTTTAAAGAAGTGAGGGGCCCGAGCCTAGCTGAATGCGAATGATGTGAGGCTTGATCAATTTCCAAGGAAGTGAGAGGCATACATAGCAAGGGGACAAATGCCCTAAATGCGCCCCAGGTGGGTGCAATGCATGAGCCAGGACTGGACTGAGAGGTGAAAGCATGCGAGTGTGTACAGTGTGCCAGGGGTCACATGGACCTGGACAGTTGCGCCTTACATACAGCACATACATGGTCCTGCAAGTGTAGGAAGTTACCTGATACTACAGCAAGGTTGCTGTTAGATCATATCCTGTCACCATGTGACATAGACACATTAGGAGAAGGTCATCTTTACACCAAAGGTCACAGGTCAAAACTCCATGGTGTCTCCGACACCAGCACATCTTACACATGGTGCTAGATCTCGTGGAATTAACATACCAAGGGGGTTCTGTTCAACAAACATTTCGGCAGCTGACTGCCGCCTTCTTCAGTGGTGCTTACACATGGTGCTGCTTGAGTTGTCAGAGCAAAGGAAGAAACGTGGATCTTATTTACAAAATGCATTATAAAGCATTGTTTATGATGCTGCCGTCTTGAGCATGTTGCCTCTGCATACTCTTAAGTCTAGAGAGAAGCTTTCTGTAGATATTTAACGGGCTATCATATTAGTTAAGATGTCAGTCATTGTACGTACATACATACATATGTATGAATATGTATTAATAATAAAATTACCTTATGTCTAGCCACCTAATTGAAATTGATTTTATCCCTTCGGAGTAAGGGGTTGCCTCTGAGGTGATTGCACAGGAAGGTAGACACTGCCCTCTCTCAGGCCACCATGTGATAAGCACGCTAGACGCTCTGCATTTACCCCTCCCTCGTCCTGCATACCACGAGTATTTAAGGCTGACTCTTTCTGTCGGCGACAAGTCACTACTGACGAAGACCGAAGAACAACCAGTCAAGAGTCATGAATGTGATTTATACCACAACTATTGTCTTCGGCGCAGTCCTTCTATGGACATCTTCCATCTGCAACGGACAGACACGTGGAAACTGCACATCTTGCTCCAGTCAAAGACCCTGTCCTTCCTTGTTGGGGCTCCTTCACACCACTGCAGCCACTTCATGCCAGGAAATATACAAGGGCAATCCACACGCCCCATCTGGGAAATACTGGCTGAGGAGTGGACAGCATTCGGCAGCCAATGTGACTGGGCAGTATTGTGACATGGATGGGACTTATGACGGCATCAAGGGAGGCTGGCTGAGAGTGGCCTATTGGGACATGGAAGATGCAGGCACAAGCTGTCCATCTCCACTGCAAGAAACAAACCCTGGGAAGCGGCTGTGCATCAAATCTTCACCCACCGGCTGCAGCTCGGTTATGTACAGCACTCACGGAGTGCCATACTCTCGCATCTGTGGCAGAGTCAGGGGTTACCAGTACAACTCTCCAGATGCCTTTGGCTACCACACAGGACCAAAGAACATTAACAGTGCATACACAGATGGTGTGTCCATCACCTACGGGAGCCCTCGCAAGCACGTGTGGACTTACGCAGCAGGACTGCAGGAGGAAGAAAACACCAGAGGTGATGCCTGTCCTTGTGGGAAAGTCCCTGGTGACTTACCACCTTCCTTTGTAGGCAACGATTATTACTGCGAGTCCGCCAATCAAGGGCATTGGGAGTCACAGTGGTATTTGCATGATCCTCTGTGGGACGGCCATGGCTGTCCTAGTGACAACAACTGCTGCGCTAATGCTGGTCTACCGTGGTTCTGCAAGACACTGCCAACCACAGTCACAGATGACATCGAAGTGCGTCTATGCCGTAATCAAGGCAGAGGTGATGAAGACATTGGAGTGGAGCTTCTCGAAATACTCGTTCACTAGGCAACGAGGCTGTGTCACCAAGGACTGCTCTACGTAGAATTACATTACTGATTCTGTACTCCATGCTAGAACGTTAGTTGCTAGAGCTTCATTTAGTTGCAAACACACTGCCTATTGTAGTCACAGTTTGTACCGCAAATGTCTGTACTGCTTGAGTTTGTGTGATTTATTGATCGCAAATGATAATACCTCCTTGGCACATCACATGACCACAATTGGAAGGTTCTGACCATGTTCACGTTCTGAAATAAAATGTACATACGTACACATACCCACAGAGAAGGAGGGATGGTCTCCTGGAGAGTAGAAATCAATGGTTTGTAGCCAAGGACCACCTTGTGCACACGTGCATTCACTTCCATGATGCACTTGTACATACAGGCACAAGAGTAGATTGAGACATCCATACAAGCTAACAGACACAGACACAGACATAGGAGCATACTCAGTGTTTATATACATATGTAGAAGGGGAGGGAAGAAAGAGAGAGGAGGGCTTTCAGTAGTTTCCACCTAAAACACTCCTCCCTACAGGCTGTGTACATTCGTACCAACAGGCAGGAGGGGAAGGGGAGAAATGCGGGGCCTGTAGGAGGCTCACCTCATGCTCTTGTTCTTCTCCTTCAACCGGCTGCTGACTGTCTCATGCAGGCTCTTCCACTCACTCACACGGTGCCGCAACTGCAGCTCATGAGTGGCCCTGCAGTGAGGGCAGAACAACTGGCTCAATAGCACTATTTACGAATGATGTAGAAATGTACATACTTATGTCTGTACGCATGAAGCACACATAGACAATAGTGTAGAACGCATGAAACATTGTACACACATTAAGTAAACAACACCACACATGAAATGCACACACAACACAAAACTAGCATGTGCACACATGTACACACTTGGGTCAGCCCCAGCCCCACCTCTCCTCAAGCAAGGTAGCCTCCCTCTCCTTCTCAGCATCAGAATCTTTCTTTAGTCTTTCCAAGTCATAGTGCTGAGCAGCCGGCAGCCATGACAGGATGATCGTGATAGTAATGTACGCACATTACATACACAGAAATGTGCACACATGCACACACACCATCTTTTCTGTGGACTTCTTTGCTTCCTTACTTCCCTTGTCTTGCCTGGCTTTGCTCAAGACCAGTTCACTGACTGTCTGTCCAAGTTCAGATACCTACGTACGTACGTATGTACATGTGCATACGTATGTACATGTGCACATTTGTTGACACAAAGGAAGGAAGAACAAACACTGTACATACATACATACATACATGGAAAGCAGTGGTGCAGTGAGTGCATTGAGTCTGGTGAAGCCAGACATACCGCCTGCTCAGTTTCCTTCAACTGCTTCTCCTTTTCAGACTTAGCGTTTTCAATGCCACTGCAGAACATTGAATGAAGAAGTCATGAAATGCATACGTACTGTACATATGTATGTATGTACATATGTACATGAGACTGCAAGGTGTACGCAAAAGTTGCATGGACTTGCATGATGGCAACAGGCACTACATCTCAGCACTATTCACTGTCACCAGTGACGGAACAGTGTGCATGCACTCACACCATCTCCTTCCTCATTGCTTCGATCTCCTTGGAGACAGCCTGAGGCTCACTACGCACCTTCACCAAGTCATCCTTCAGAAACATAAAGAAAGTGCAAGAGAGAGAGCAAGAAGCATATGTACAGCCACATGTCTTCCTCTCTCCAGGACTCTGTTGCACTAAAATGCTTCCTTCTAGCTGTCCCACCTTTAGGCTGTTCTCTGCCTGTTCCAAGATTGCTAGTTCTGTCTTTAATTTGTCCATCTTTCCCTGCTGGGTCGCCACTTCATCTTTCAGATGAGCCACATCCTCCCAGCCCTGTGCATATAACATACGTATGTGTGTACATACACACAACACATACTGTACGTATGTACGTATGTCCTCAAATCATGTATACACATAATATGTATGTACATGAGTATTGCACATGTGCACTGCTATGTGCCACACACATAGTACCACACACTGGTAGTCCCTCCTGGGGCACACACTGCAGATCAACTGCGTACGTACATTAATACGTTACCTAAGACGTTATGTACCTTCTTAACACTGAGCTGACGCTCTTCCACTTCATTGGTCAGCTCCCTCAGCTTCTGCTCTGCATCCTATCACCACCAGAGGACCGAGAGCAGGAGCAGTGCAATACAGCATGACAGAGCTGAGAGTCACAGCAGCTAACAGGGTTTTAGGACTACGTACACACACACACATACACACGTACGTACGTACCTCTACTTTAGGCTGCCGCTGTATCTCACTCTCCACCTCCTTCTTCTCCTCTGTCAACCTATGGACATACAGTACATTATACATAGAGGACATGTCACATATGTACGTACATACAGTACATACATAGGCAACCACTCCAAACCACCGTAATATGTATGTACGTATACCTTAGTACGTATTTATGTATGTACGAACGTACGTACGTGTGCAGAGTATGAGTGATATGTACGTATGTATTGCATAGTCACACTATACTAGTAGGAGCCACAGAACACACACACACACACACGACGATGTAATGCATGTACGTACATATCTATGTACACAACACAACTACACATGCACACACAATACACATGCAACACACTATGCTGTATTGTACGTATGTACATGATACTAACTGTACACGTCTTACTTACAATCTCATCTCGTACTCCAGTTGCTCCATCCGCTCTGTGCTTTGGGCCAAGTCATTCTCACACTATGCAGAACACACACACACACACCAACACACACACACACGCGTACACACAGCAGACCAAGGAGCCAAGACCACATGTAACAGACACGCACACACATCACTCACCACTGGTTCACAGCAAGTGTACGTGCACATGCAAACACAAACAATCCAGACACTCGTTTAGTACAGTAATCCTGTCACTGTGGTCATAAACACAGCACATGCTGTACATACCTGTAGCAGTTGCTTCCTGAGCTGCCCTGCTTCGGTATTGGCATTGTCAGGAAAGTCATCCGCATGCTCTAACACCACACGCTGCTCATTCAATTTCTGCAATAAAGCCCCGGCAACAGACAGACAGACAGACATACATACATACATACAGACAGACAGACAGACACAGAGAGAAACACAAGTGAACATGTTAATGACACATGACCATGTAGAAGCAACAGGCACCTTTGACAGTTCTCTGGCTTTGACAAGAAGATGTCTCTCCTCCTTCTGTGATCTGCACCAAGTGGAGAGGAGAGTTGGTAGCAATCACAGCTCACAGACAGGTCTTCCATGGCAGTAGGCTACACATACACATACACACATACGTGGCTAACTGTCTCCATACATTTCAAATCGGTGTCCACAAAAAGCTGGGCACAGGGCACGTCATTGAAATGCAAAAGACAGTATACAGTGGAACCTCTCTATAAAGGACACTCTGAATAAGGGACACCTCTCTAATGAGGACACTGTCTGCAGTCCCAACCACATAGAGCTGTGTACAAATCTACCTCAAATTAGGGACACCTCTCTATACAGGACAGCCAGCTGGGTCCCAATGGTGTCCTCTATACAGAGGTTCCACTGTATTCACAAACTTGGACCTACGTATGTACGTATACGTATATTGTCCCTAGTCTAGGTAAAACAGCTGTGGGGTACCTCTGCAAAGCTTCCATGAGAGAGAAGAACTTCCGCTGCAGCCGTGCAGCCTTCTCTGCGCTGACTTTGTCTGCTGGTAGCAGCTGTGCATGTGCAAAGTGTACAGAGCAACAAGCACATGCAACGAGACTACTATTGAGTGACTCTGCAAGTCAGTTTACATGGTCAACTGTTCCTGTGTCAGATTAGCATAGTTCTCTTTCTTTCCATGTGCAAAACACATGCACATGCATGCACACACACACCATTGCCACATTGAATGACTCCACCATTCCTGCATCCCCCTCAATCACATGGTGCTGTACAGGTGGTGCAGCAAACACCATAGCCTCTTCTTCCTCCCCTTCCCCCTCCTCCTCGCCATCCTCGCGCTCCCTCTCCCCGTTCTCCCACCGCTCTGCTGTGGTTCTGCACTCTGAGTCCTCCTCACGGGTAGTCCCAGTGCGCTCGGATTCCCCTTGTCCAGCAACACTACTCCTGTACGATGCTTCCTGGCTGAAATACTGACTTGAAGGATGACATGAATGCTCTGAGTCTACAGGAGTAGAAGGACGACTAGGACTACTGAGGGACTGGTCGGAGGACATTTTGCTAAAGTTTCCATAGAAACGGCAACTTCCTGTTATAAAAGCGGAAGCACCTAGAAGACTGCCGAGACGCAAAATGGCGCTCAGAATTCGAAGTCTGTGGAAGAGTGAGCTTGTTGCCTTAAACTTACCTAATAGATGCAGATATAAAGGTGTAAAGGTTATAACGATCACTAGAAGGATAAAATCCTTGTGAGTGCTCCATTGTTGCTAGTTCTGAAGTCCTATGAGCAATGAAGACTGCTCAGTATTCTTCACTGTTTTCTAAGCCGGGTATTTCTATTGCTAGCTTGGTATTGAGCACCATATTTGTGTACCGGAAAGACGATGTAGTCCTCTTGTAGAGGCCACTTCGTGTTGAACAAAGCATGCATTTTTCAGTCACCTCCAGTATTCCCTGGTATGACCATAAGTTATCTAAACTACGCAACCGTAGTTTAGATAATCTATGGTATGACAGTGCGGGAGCACGTGTTTGTTTCTCGGGCATCGCTGTCTCCTTCCTCTGTCAGTTCCCCACCTCAGCCTCACAAGACCCTCAACGGTGAGGTACATGTCTGCCACTAGTGTGAAGCAGAGGGATGCCCCGGCCCCAGCCCCCTCACCTCCTGCTGCCCCCAGTGCACCAATGAGAGGCAGACTTGACAATGCAGGAGACTATGTGCTAGCGAAAGTGGACGACCTTATCAACTGGGCTCGGGCTGGGTCGCTGTGGCCCATGACGTTTGGGCTGGCGTGTTGTGCTGTGGAGATGATGCACACAGCGGCAGCTCGCTACGACATGGATCGGTTTGGAGTGGTATTCAGAGCCAGTCCTGTGAGTGAACCGGAGGCCGTGTGTGTATGGGGTAGTCTCGTACCCGACCCTGTCCGCCGGCCGCCATTTTATTCGCCGCCTCCCAGGGTCTGGAAAACACTGCATCCAAAACCGTTGCACGGTCCTAGCCTAACACGGACCAATTAGGCCCTTTGTGACGTCATTTGCGGTCGCATGAATATCGTTATTGTACTTGAAAATGCCGGTGCTGAAAGCAAAGCCTACGTAAACGCTTTTTACGCAAACCATCAACCCTCAGGAGGCAGATGCAAAAAGAGCAGTTCTTCCAACACGCTATGAAAGACACTTGGGTGGCTGCAAATAGAATGGCGGCAACGGACAGGGTCAGGTACGAGACTAGTCAATACCATGATCACCGTGTCGTCCTGGACGTCTTTGATCGCTTGTTGGAAGAACTGGTCTTTTGCGTTTGCCTCCTGAGGGGTGCTGCTTCGCACAAGAAGCGTTTACCTACGCGATTTGCCTCCAGCTCTGTCATTCAATTACAATAACGATATTCATGCGACCGCAAATGACGTCACAAAGGGCCTAATTGGTCCGTGTTAGACTAGGACCGTGCAACGGTTTTGGGTGCAGTCTTTTCCAGACCCTGGGAGGCGGCGAATAAAATGGCGGCCGCCGAACAGGGTCGGGTACGAGACTATGTATGGGGGGGGGTGTTGCGCTGGTGTGCTGAAGAGAGGAATGGGCTGTCTTATTTCTTTTCTCGTATTTCACATCATCTCTCACATTTGTCTCTCCTGTCCATGTGTCTTTCTCTGTGTACGCGTATATATGTGTACATGTGTGTGTGTGTGTGTATGTGCATGTGTGTGTGTGTGTGTATGTGTATATGTGTGTGTGTGTATGTGTATATGTGTGTGTGTGTGTGTGTGTGTGTGTGTGTGTGTGTGTGTGTGTGTGTGTGTGTGTGTGTGTGTGTGTGTGTATGTGCATGTGTGTGTGTGTGTGTGTGTGTATGTGCATGTGTGTGTGTGTGTGCATGTGTGTGTGTGCATGTGTGTGTGTGTGTGTGTGTGTGTGTGTGTGTGTGTGTGTGTGTGTGTGTGTGTGTGTGTGTGTGTGTGTGTGTGTGTGTGTGTGTGTGTGTGTGTGTGTGTGTGTGTGTGTGTGTGTGTGTGTGTGTGTGTGTGTGTGTGTGTGTGTGTGTGTGTGTGTGTGTGTGTGTGTGTGTGTGTGTGTGTGTGTGTGTGTGTGTGTGTGTGTGTGTGTGTGTGTGTGTGTGTGTGTGTGTGTGTGTGTGTGTGTGTGTGTGTGTGTGTGTGTGTGTGTGTGTGTGTGTGTGTGTGTGTGTGTGTGTGTTTGAGTGTGTGTGTGTGTATCTGTGTGTGTCTTTGTGTGTGTTTACAGGTAGTGATGTGCTTTTCTTCCGTTCCTTTGTGTGTAGCGTCAAGCAGATGTCATGATTGTTGCAGGCACACTCACCAACAAAATGGCACCTGCCCTAAGGAAGGTTTGTTGTGTGGCAGACAGACCTCCTGCAGCAGCACACTACACCTGTTAGAGTTTCAGTCAGAACACCGAATTCTTCTTATCCTTCCCCTTCCCCTCCCCCCTTCCTCTTCCCCCTCCTCCTTCTCCTCCTTATCCCCCCTCCCAACCTCCTCCCCAGGTGTACGATCAAATGCCAGAGCCCCGATGGGTCATCTCCATGGGGAGTTGTGCCAACGGCGGAGGCTACTACCACTACTCATACGCAGTGGTGCGGGGCTGTGACCGCATAGTCCCAGTGGACATCTACGTGCCTGGCTGCCCTCCCACAGCTGAGGCCCTCCTCTATGGCATTCTCCAGTTGCAGAAGAAGATTCGGAGAAGCAACCCAATTCAGATGTGGTACAGGAAGTGAATTGAGCATGTTTAGCAGTGTGATTTTGACACACATTTCATTGTATGAATGTCATAACAGTTGCATAACATGCTCACTCCGGACATGTGCAATACTCATCACATAACCTAACTAAGCATCCTGTTCTGGTCCAAGCCTGTTATATGCATTTGTAAACTGCATTAGAATGTGAACATCTGTATAATATCCGAAGTGATGCATAAATTAGTTAATTACTTGAAATAAGTATCATGAAATATGTGTACAGTGTGCTGATGATATTCACCAGTGCCACATGCTGAAGGACTGTGGTGTTCAGTATGTGTAGTGCATTGTTGTGATATGAGTGGCTGTGTGTATGTATGTGCATCTGTCTGTCTGTCACACTCCACTGCCCAAGAGAACTTCCAGTGCTGCCTCCACATTGCCACCTGTAGCCTCCAGAGCATGCACACACGCGGCTTCATCCACTACACCCATTCCGCGCAACTGGGCAAGCTGGTGTGGGTGTGTGCACAGTGTGTGTTGTGTGGGTGTGGGCGTGTGCACGGTGTGTGTTGTGTGGGTGTGTGCACAGTGTGTTGTGTGGGTGTGGGTGTGTGCACGGTGTGTGTTGTGTGGGTGTGGGCGTGTGCACGGTGTGTGTTGTGTGGGTGTGGGCGTGTGCACAGTGTGTGTTGTGTGGGTGTGGGCGTGTGCACGGTGTGTGTTGTGTGGGTGTGTGCACAGTGTGTTGTGTGGGTGTGAGCGTGTGCACGGTGTGTGTTGTGTGGGTGTGGGCGTGTGCACGGTGTGTGTTGTGTGGGTGTGGGTGTGTGCACGGTGTGTGTTGTGTGGGTGTGGGCGTGTGCACGGTGTGTGTTGTGTGGGTGTGGGCGTGTGCACAGTGTGTTGTGTGGGCGTGTGCACAGTGTGTGTTGTGTGGGTGTGGGCGTGTGCACAGTGTGTGTTGTGTGGGTGTGGGCGTGTGCACGGTGTGTGTTGTGTGGGTGTGGGCGTGTGCACGGTGTGTGGGTGTGGGTGTGGGCGTGTGCACGGTGTGTGTTGTGTGGGTGTGGGCGTGTGCACGGTGTGTGTTGCGTGGGTGTGGGCGTGTGCACGGTGTGTGTTGTGTGGGTGTGAGCGTGTGCACGGTGTGTTGTGTGGGTGTGTGCACGGTGTGTGTTGTGTGGTAGTGGGTGTGCATGTGGTGGGTAGGAATGAAACGTACATACTTTGCATAACGCACACGTACAACATACGTATTACATAATTATTGTAAACTTCATATAACTTAAACCCATACGTACGTATGTACATACCTGATATATACGTCTACACATGTGTACACATTCAACCTACGTACGTATGTGAATTTTACAATCCTCAGCACCAAAGTTACGGGATATGCAGAGCCTGCACCAAACAGCTCTCCTCTCAACCTCCCTGAATATCACACAGCCATGCATGCAATACTATACCTGTTGCCTGTACTTATCCCTGAGGCTCTGCGACACTAAGCTGCTGGGAGTGGGACCTTGAGGGTGAGTTCCTTGTATTTGGGCTGGGGGCGGGGCCCCAAGATTTCCTCTATAAACCCCAGTGAGTGCACTGGAGAGAGTATCTTGTGATATCCCTGTACCTGACCGGGGGGTGGTGGAGGAGGGGGGAGCGGCTGTAGGAGGTGGTGGTTGTGGATGGGGCTGGGCATGACCCAAAGCTGCTGAGAGGGCAGATGTGAGGTCGCTAGGGGTAACCAGAGGTTGGTGCTGCTGAAGGCCGTCTGCTGCCAGACGGCTCCCCTCCCCCTCCCGCTGCTGCTGCTCATGAGCTGCAAGGGCTTGTGACTGCTCATACATCTGAAGGGCAGGGCCAACAGGAGCAGGGTAACCAAGACCAGGGTAACAAGGTGACCGTCTTACTGCGCTCCTACACAATCATTGAAGGCTGTGACATATTGACAAGAGGAGGAAACTGCCGTGTGGTTCATTGTGAGTAGCAACATGCACTTGCCTGCTGCTGTGACTCTGCGACCTGCTCCATCAGTCCATCCTCGCCGCCCTCCCCATCCTCCTCTGCACTGTCACTCACATATCCCTCCACCATCCTCTCTTCTGCAGCCGCTTCTTCCACGAGACGAGCAATAAACTCCTCCCTGGACAGACCTCTGGAAGTCCCCTCCCCCTCAGTTCTTAGCGTGCAGAAGAAAGACTCCATGAACATTTGACCAACTGCAACCATCTCAGGATTGTCCAAAAGATGTCTGGTAGTGCACCAATGTGAAATGGGTTGTAACAGGCAAGGAAGCGAAAAAGAGAAGACAAGGAAGGGGTTGACTATACAGTGCAATACAGTGGAAGGTTCTACATACTTCACCAGTTAGACACACCAGTACTTTACTTACAGGCCCTTACCTTGTCAGCGTTGAGACGTCACTGTTCCGCACTGCCTCTGGTAGCATAAGTAGGTCTGTGTAAGTACAGAGCAAGATAAGCTGATGATGCAATAGTTGGTGATATGATGCAACAGGCATTAGAAGTCATCCAACATCTTAGCTAAAGTAATTCTCTAATTTTTGGTGTTGCTCCTATGGGACACATAACACACACACACACACACACACACACACACACACACACACACACACACACACACACACACACACACACACACACACACACACACACACACACACACACACACACACACACACACACACACACACACACACACACACACACACACACACACACACACACACACACACACACACACACACACACACACACACACACACACACACACACACACACACACACTTCTCAGCTGTGGGTTTGCTGCAATGTTTGGCATTGCATGGAGAAACACTGGGTTTGTGACCATTTGCCGCACCACATTCTGCACTCTCTCGTCCTGCATGAGGTCCGCAAAGTCTGGTGCATACAAAGCACCTTCACGCGGGCGGCCTTAAACCGGGTGAAAACAGGAAGGAGTCACCATCAGGCACAGAGGACTAGTGTTAGACACGCTGGACTGCACACTGCATGCCAGCTCACCATGTGCCCATGCAGTGTAGGGAGCTACACCTTGTGCATGGGCCATGGGCACTAGGGGCAAACGTGACACTAGACAAAGGGTCCATGTGACACAAGACATGTGACACTGGGGATACCTGTCACACTAGCGGTACATGTGACACTGGGGATACGTGTCACACTAGTGGTACATGTGATACTGGGGATACGCGTCACACTAGTGGTACATGTGACACTGGGGATACGCGTCACACTAGTGGTACATGTGACACTGGGGATACGCGTCACACTAGTGGTACATGTGACACTAGGGATACATGTCACACTAGTGGTACATGTGACACTGGGGATACCTGTCACACTAGTGGTACATGTGACACTGGGGATACGCGTCACACTAGTGGTACATGTGACACTGGGGATACGCGTCACACTAGTGGTACATGTGACACTGGGGATACCTGTCACACTAGTGGTACATGTGACACTGGGGATACCTGTCACACTAGCGGTACATGTGACACTGGGGGCACGTGTCACACTAGTGGTACATGTCACACTGGGGACACGTGTCACACTAGTGGTACATGTGACACTAGGGATACATGTCACACGAGAGGCTCCCGCCTACTAGCTGTCACTGATTTCTTCTTTTTGAGCACGAAAAGGGTTGCTCCACTTCTGATGCCATAGTCAGCGATGTCTCTGGACTCCCTCAACACTCTCCCACCATAAACGACGTCTGTACAGCAGAGCAGTGGCAAAGTAAACTTGGCACCATGACATTCTCTAATGCATGTTTGTACACACACGTGGCACGGGGCAACTTTCTAACGAGCCCGCCTATTAAATTATTGACTTACCGTATTCACTCTTATCAACGCCGACTGCCTTGTAAACTTTCTCCTTCAAGTCGTGAACTGACATTGAACTCAAGTTTACCTCCTCCTTTAACTCCGTTCGTCGACCCGATCCAAAGACATTCACGAACAATTCGTCGGCCATTTTGCTTGCTGGTTGCGTCACAGACTTCCATTCTGACTATCCACTCAGATACGTGCGCTATCGAATAATTATTGGGCAATTATTAGACAATTATTAATTATCTCATACAGAGTTCCAAGAAATAAGGTGAATTTCAGCAATACGATTGTATATAGATAGTTATCATTTACAATGTGTCAAGGAATCTGTCCAAGGGTGGGAGGTTCTCACTGAGTCCCTTTCGCTTCCTCGTTACTGCGACAACCTGGCCTGGTTTTGAACCAGGGTCAGTGGGATCGCCAGGCAGCTGCTGCCAGTGGTCAAACACACACTGGGGGAAGGCCTGTCCTCCCGTGTTGGCACGAAGGTCACTTGCGAACCCTGAAATTTGTTGAGAGACAATGAGCATGAGTGGAGGTGATGCATGAGATGGGAGTGAAGGGAGGAGATATGAGGAAAGGGAGAGGGAAGAAGTGAAGTGATGAGTAAGTTTGACTTATTTCAAGGCTTTAACTGTAACAGTGTGTGTTGTTTACCATTGATGAACACCATCAACAGAACATGATAGCTCACCAAAGGACTCGTTGACTGGCAGGTAGGCCTTCACCATGAACATTGGGGTACCCACAATCTGGTTTTCCTGAAACACGTGCCCTCTCTTCTTGTTCAGAACTGAATAGATTCCTCCAAGACTCTGCTCTGGGCTCTGGATCTCCACAAGATAGACGGGTTCAAGGAGACGGGGAGAAGCCGTCATCATTGATCCAAGGAAGACCCTCCGTGCGGTAGGAATGATCTGGCCACCTCCACGATGAATGGCGTCAGAGTGGAGGACAACGTCATGAACTTCATACCTAATGCCTCGCATGTTCTCGTCACACAAGACACCCTATGAGAAGACAGAGCCGTACTGTCATCACACGCACATGCTCACGCGTACAGTGGAACCTCTCTATACAGGACACCTCTCTAATGAGGACACTGTTTGTAGTCCCGACCACATAGACCTGTGTACAAATCCACCTCTGAACTAGGGACACCTCTCTATACAGGACAGCTGACCCAATTTTGTCCTCTATAGAGAGGTTCAACTATACGTAAGTAAACACCAGCACACAGTCAAGTGTGCATGCACAGACCTCTTTGGAGGCCCACTGGAATCCAGCGACTACAGAGTCCTTGATCTCGTTCAGATACTGCACACCTTTGCTGACATCGACTACCATATTTGGTCCAGTACCCTCTGGACCAAAGCACCAGATCTTTCGACCATCTGTCGGGTCCCACTCGTATCTCTCCGACAACAACCTGGCTCGAGCCTTAGGGTCGTCCTTCATAGTCACATCCCCCTAGAGGCAACACATGAGAGATGGCAGAAATGGAGAGGGGTGGGGGAGGGTAGGCAGTAAGACGAGTGCCTCATAAACTGTTGCTCTCTCAGTAAATATTAAATCAGTAAATTTGACAAAATACGTACAGCAAGCACAATCCCTGGGACGTACACAGCTGAATGGGACGTACACAGCTGAATGGGGCGTGCACAGCTGAATGGGGCGTGCACAGCTGAATGGGGCGTGCACAGCTGAATGGGGCGTGCACAGCTGAATGGGGCGTGCACAGCTGAATGGGGCGTGCACAGCTGAATGGGGCGTGCACAGCTGAATGGAATAATACTAGGGAAGCAACTACGTACCTTGCGTGTATTTTAGGATGGAGTGAAAAAATATCAGCCAATGGTGTGCTGCTTTGAAGGGCATGATCACATTATCTTGCAAAGGCAACCATTACAGCAGTTCTGAATCCCCTCCTCCCCTGTCCCAAGCTCAACGGTGTTCCAGCACCCCCACCCTCTTCCTCCCTCACCTTGTCAATATCCTCAGCCAGCCCATCCGGGAAGGGTCTGGCTTTCATGAACAGTCGATTGTGCTTGTTGGGGGACTTTGACAGGCAAAGCCTGCTACTCTCCTCTGACACAGTCTCGCGATACGAGACCACAGGGTCAGACTTTTTCAGAGGGATGCACGCGTGGTCCTCCTCGAGGTCCTTAAGGCAGATCTCAAGGTGCAGTTCACCTGCGCCAGCGATGATGTGCTCGCCACTCTCCTCGATGATGCACTGTGGGGAGAGAGAGGGGAGAAGCAGCGCTCAACACTGCTGCAGTGTATCCAAACACATCATGGGGCACTGCCTCCGAGGCACACCAAATGAGGCCAACCACTGGTGCTGGTGGCTGCCTCAGAGTGAAACATGACTGAGGGAGGACAGCATCCTTCTCCTACCAGTATTTGTAGTCACAGAACAATGGCAAATGACTGCCACAACTGTTGACAAATATGCTATCACCAATTTATCAGCACCTGACACAAGCCACTACAGTGTCGGGATACTGCCTGAATGCTGCCACCTCTTATCATGTAAATGCCTACCATTGACTGAAGAGATCCAGCTTGGATTTGAAGCTCTCTAGGCGTTAGTTCTACATGGTCTGTCACTATAATGTCACTATAGTGTCCGGGTCTCACCTGCACCATGGGGTCAGACTTGGCCAGTCTCTTGAGTCCCTCCACCAGCTTGGGCAGGTCAGAGGGGTTCTTTGCTTCTACTGCCACTCGCACAACTGGCGACACGGAGAATTTCATCACCTGTCGGGCAGTTAGGGGAAGAGAATGTGGGGTTCTTGTCTCTACCTTCCCCTCCCCTCCCCTTTCCTCCCCTCCCCTCCCCTCCCCTTTCCTCTTCTCCCCTCCCCTCCCCTTTCCTCTTCTCCCCTCCCCTCCCTCATTCACATACGCACACTGAAACACAAAGAAACAGAAGAATACAGGCCAGTCAGATGATGCATCACATGACTGTCACCTGATAGATCACATGACTGTCAGCTGATGGATCACATGACCGTCAGCTGGCCATGTTGCCACGAGTATCAAAGAAGGTCTCACCCTCAGGTTATGGGCATGCTCAAAGGTTGTGATGGTGCCGGTCTTGACCAAATACTGGTCCACGCCCACCAGCCCAACAATGTTGCCACAAGGGACATCCTCAATGGGCTCCACGATGCGCCCCATCATCAGCACCGTCCTCTGGATGGGCTTCACGTAGATGTCCTCCTTCTTCCCGGGGACGTAGTTGGGGCCCATGATCCGGACCTTCTGGCCAGTGGCAACGGTACCCGAGAACACACGTCCAAAAGCGTAGAACCGCCCCTTGTCACTTGTGGGCACCATCTTGCTGATGTACATGATGAGAGGGGCCTGAGAGTGAGAGGGGAGGGAGGGAGAGTGGGGGGGAGTTTTCATCCTACTGTCTGGCCTATTACTTGGGGGACACAAGGCTTGGTGGTCCTAAACGTCTTCACGTCCTACACAAGTCAACATACGAACCTCCCAAAGATCTTATAAGAGGCTAAACAGACTTCGCAAAACCTCCCAATGTCTTAATAAACGCTTCCTGCAAACAACTGCCCCTTACCCCACACCCTCCTGCTAACACAGTAGCCATCCATCCCTCCGTCCATGCAAACTCCTCCCCCCACCTTCGGGTTGCAGCTCTTGATGCCCACTGCCACCTCATCGTCCATTGGTCCTTCGTACAGCAGCTCCATCCTGTACTTCTGTGCAGTGATGGGCGATGGGAGGTGGATGGTGATCATTTGAAGCAGGGCTTCCCCAGCTGGCAGCCATTTTCTCATCATGACCTTCATGAGGGGTTTTCCTTCCAAGTCCTGGTAGGATGGGAGGAGAAATGTACCAGAGCTGAGTGAGTGCATGTGTGAAGTTGGCGTAGTCTTGTTGCAAGTGTTGAGGCAGTCTTGTCAGACATGCAATTGTGCAATGGGAGAAAAAGAGCGTCTGGTGACTTTGAACAGGTACACATTGGCACTGCAAGAATGTGGCAGAGCCAATCAGATTGCTCAGCAGGAATTATGATGTTACTTGATATGATGTATAATAAGAAATAGTCCCGCGATTCCCAATGAGACATTGACACCGATGGACAGTGAAAGCCTTCAGATGGACTAAATCAGGACATTGCATTGTGTGGACTGTATTGTGTATATAGGGCCAATTGCAAAGAGTGTTAGCCAGAGTAGCGAGTTAAAAGGGCTACAGTGTTGTTTGATCCTGTGCTTTCTTCGAACGCCAAGACATCTTTGTAGGCTTTACGTGAATTAAGGAAATCTCTTTGTTACAAAAGTACTAAGTACAAGTACAAAGGTACTAAAAGGGCTTATCAATTGCTATCGTTCACTCCCGCCCTACTGTGAGGAACCTGACACTTTGTAGGAACACACATATCGCAAGAACAAATTCATCCACATTAAACTTTGCTATGACATCGCATACAGTTGCACTCTAACACGCAATGGGTACCTGTCAAACGTCACCTTACTGTCTTTTCACCTACTGCACTATCGCACAGCTGGTGCACAAGATTAACCTTGAGAGCCACTGAGTCCTACCTTCTCGTTAGCGTCCAGCTTCACATTCAACTTGGACAGCAGTTTCTGCGTCTCCTCCTTGCGGAAGTTCATCACGGCGTCAAACACTTTGTAGATGGGGTCCAGAATAAACTGGCAAAATCCTCTCACGTACCCTTCTCCACCTGTCTTGTTCCACTTCCTTTCCTTTGGGTTGAAGAACTGGTCTCCCCAGAGCCTCTTCATCAGTTTGCTGGGTTCAATCTTGAATTTGTCAGAGTAGATCTCCGCAAACTGTTTCAGAGTGAATGCCCAGCTGTGGAGACCGGAACCAAAGCCAACCGTCCCAATGGAGGGATCCACCTGGAGCCAAGGAGCAAAGAAGACTGATGTGACCAATTGAGCCGCCCTTGCCCTCCGCCCTAGAACTCTCAATCTGATGTGCGTACAAGAACAAACTATGTGCCAAACGCATGGCTCGGAGAGACGGCTACTTGTCACTGCACCAACTTATGTCCCTTAAGGTGGCGGGTTAGTCGCCATTTGCCTAGTAATGTATGAATATCATTATAGTGTCATGAATAATATTATGTGGTCTACTCGTGTGACAACATCGTGACCTTAAGCAATTTCGCGGGAAATGAGCACCGAGCCACCTAGAAGAAAGGCACGCTATTCAAGGCCAGATAGAGCTTCCTACACATCCAAAGCCCGAAAAAGCTCCATTCAAAAAGCCATTTTGGCAAGAAAGGCAAAACCTCTGCAAGACATAGGCAATACAGGTAATAGCATGACAAAAAGCAACCACACAATACAAAATACAAGCAGCTAGCTAATTCATGCACTCTTCTTGTCATTATAGCACCTGCACAGTATCCAGCAGGGTCCAGTTCTGAAGCTACAACCATTCAGGGATCTAGGATAATTGACATTAGTCATTTGAACTTAGGCATTCAAGAAATCACCCAGCACAGTGCCAAGTGTGGTGGCACATGTTCTGTAGTATCCGAGACCCGTGCTGGGTTATCTTCCAAATTCAGCCTTACCTGCAGCAAATGTCATACGGTATTTTCACTCCTCACATCGGATAAAACTGACACATCTGAGGGGTACAGATGGTCAGTCAATTTGCTTGCAGTTTTGGGTACAATGTCCTCTGGTGGGGGGGCTGCCCAGCTTACTCATTGGCTAGCCACAATGGGCATTCCTAGTATGTCCAAGACCACATTTGCTGCCACTGAGAGGCTCCTTGGGGATGCCTTAAAAAAGGCACTAACAGAGAAAATGATAGAATCTGGAAGATTGGAGCGAGAAATGGCCATCGAGAGGAATGATTTCCATCAAGGTGTTCCTGCCATTACAGTGGTTGCAGATGGTGGGTGGTCTAAGCGAAGCCACAAGCACTCGTACAATGCAAAAAGTGGTGTTGCTGTCATCTTTGGTCAAAAGACCAAAAAGCTACTTGGAATCTGACATGATCTGTCAAGGGTTCCAACAATCAGAGAGCGATCATGGTGTGCGTTACATGCGCCTCATAGGAGATGGAGACAGTTCTGTAATGGCCAACATCAGTACAACTGTGCCATACGGGCCATTTGTACAGAAGATTGAATGTGCCAACCACGCATGTAAATGCTATCGTTCTCGTTTGGAGGCATTAGCGAAGGACCACCCTGAGTTTCGTGGAAAGGGCGGCCTTACCAAGCGCGTCATTCAACGCCTCACTGTAGGAGCACGTGTGGCTATTCGAATGCACAACAAAACTGGTAATGTCCAGCAGCTCAGACATGACCTGCGAAACGCACCAAACCATGTTTTTGGAGACCACCGCAAGTGCAACCCTGCCTTCTGCACTAGTTCCAGTTTACAAGTCACCAACGATGGCAGTGAATCTGATGACAGTGACAGTGATGACGACGCAGATGACAGTTCCAACGCTGACCACAATACACTTCCTGAACAGATCGATGACATCATTTCAGATGAGCTTGATGCTACACCAACCACGTCTGATGAGCACGATGCACAGAAGGGTACAACTGCACAGCTTCTGAAGTCCATCCATCCTGGCCTTTTTGCAAAAATTCAATCATGTGCAGACAGACTTGTGATGTTGAGTGCACAGTTAATCGACAATGAGACAAGCAATCTGGCAGAATGCTACATGTCCATCCGTAGCAACTATGATGGAGGGAAGTACTTCAACCGCATCCAGTCTGGATCTTTTGAGGCCAGATGTTATGCTGCAGGACTTCGTTGTCAGGATGGGCCATCATGGATTTTGAGCGTTGCAAACCATTTTATCGGGAGCAGCTCAAGCCAGGTTTTGGAGACTGCCATCAGTAAGAAGGTTCGGGCACTGGAGAAGGATCAGGAGCGGAAAGAGAAGGATGAGTACAAACAGCTAAGAAGGAGATCAAAGTACGCACAGAAGACCAGCACAGATGCAGATTATGGACCAGATTCCCAGCAACCAGACATCACCACCACTGAGTTGCACCTTCTTTGTGAGGAGTACTACCAACGCCACATCAGTGTCACCCTAACTGAAGCAACGGAGATGGAGCAGATGACCAGGAAGCAGGCAGAATCACAACTATGGTACCAACAACGCCGTCTCCGTCTCACTGCTTCCTCCTTTGGCAAAGTGGCCAAGCGAAGGGATACAACACCAGTTGCCAACTTGGTGAAGAACCTGCTGTATCGCAAAGCAATGGATGTTGCTTCACTGCGCTGGGGGAAGACACATGAGGAAGATGCTCGCCAAGCCTACATAGCACATATGGCACTACAAGGACAGACAGTTTCAGTGCAAGAGTGTGGGCTGGTAATCGACGTGGAGAATCCATGCCTTGCCTGTAGCCCCGATGGGAGAGTGACAAGTGACTGCGACAGGGGCTTACTTGAGATCAAATGCCCATACACAGCAGCTAAGGAGGGACTGACACCACTGCAGGCAGCCACAGACATCAAGGGATTCTGCTGCAAGCTATCCACCATAAAGCAAGGAACAACAGAACTGAAACGCTCGCATGACTACCACTACCAAATCCAGGGACAACTGGCCATTACCAAACTTTCATGGTGCGATTTCTTCGTTTGGACACCGGCTGGACACACTGTGGAGCGCATCAGGGCTGATTCCATCTTCTGGGAGAATATCCAACGAAAACTTATTCGGTTTCATCGTGAAGCAATCCTGCCAGAGCTAGTTTTGCCTCGTTACACGCACGGACAGCTCATTCGCGAGCCATTTTTATAATAACTATATTCATATTTCACGTGACTCCTTGTGACTTTTTTTCTGGTACGGCATGTGCACGAGTACTCTACCTTTTTGACGTCTCATCTGTTCAAATAACGCGGCTGAACTGCCAATTTTTGTTCAAACCGTCGGGTAGTCTTTGCTCTGTGATCGTACGTCGCCATTTTCGTGTCAAAGGTCAAGCGGCTCACAATACGAGAGGCAAACGGCGTTCGACGCACATGGGAGGCCTAAAGGATCTCTTCTCGTTCGAAACGACGGTGATAGGTGGAATTTCTCAACGTAGAAGCATTAAAAGTGAGTAACATCAGCCGTTTAGCTTACAGTGGTAGAGATACTACTTTTCTTGCCAGAGTGAAACGTCAAAAACACGATTCAACGCATTTGACTCCTCTAACTTATTCGAAGACGTGTCAGCTTTCGTAACTGCCATCATCATGTAGGATCCTTCTATTCTTCCGTAATAACGCTGATGCTAGCGCAAAACAAAGCCTTCGAACGAAACTATGTGAGTGCAAAAGTTGCTGTGATATGCGTGGGCGGAGATTACCCGCCACCTTAACAACCAACTCCACTACATAACTCCACTACATAACTCCCTTACATAACTCCACTACATAACTCTCTTACATAACTCCACTACATAACTCCCTTACATAACTCCACTACATAACTCCCTTACATAACTCCACTACATAACTCCCTTACACAACTCCACTACATAACTCCCTTACATAACTCCACTACATACATAGCACAGAACATACCCAGTAACCTCTATCCACGTGGCAGCTAACCTGAATGTTGCCCATAGGGCCTTCTTCGTCACTGTACGTGGCAATGATGACGTTGGTGCTCTCAACGATCCGCTGGAAGGTCTGGTACAGGTCCTCCTGCTCCAGCTGCAGCTCCAGAAGGGCTCGGTCCATCTTGTTCATGAACAGAACTGGCTTGATGCGCTCGACGAGGGCCTGACGTAGCACGGTCTCCGTCTGCACACTCACACCTGCAGAGAACAGGGAGGGAGATGTGTCACAACTCAAACAACACACTTTCCATTATCACAAATACACAGAGAATTGTATACTTGCACACACAATCATCACACAACACACACACACATACCGCTGACACAGTCGACCACCACCAAGGCTCCGTCAGTCACACGCAGGGCAGCAGTCACTTCAGAGGAGAAGTCAACGTGACCGGGTGAATCAATGAGGTTGATCAGAAAGCCTTTGCCGTCCACTCCCTGCTTCACATGCACCAAGTCCTTCTCATCCAGCTCATAGTACATGGAAATGGCCCTGCAGTTGGTGCATACGTAGAGGTGTGGGGGCGAGCGGCAGAACTGCTCCAATGGCAGTACAAGATAAGAAACTTGCTGCGTCCTCCTCTGACCCCCACCCACCCACCCAACACTGTTCGAATTACAGTAACACATTCTCAAGGCCTGAATGCACACACAGACACTTGCTAAAGTCAACGCGCTAGCTACAGCTGATGCCTCCATTACTCAACCTGTTACTGCACAACCTTGGCACAGGCGAGAGTCAACAGCGACAGACAATCCTACGGGGTGACAGCTGTAGACTTACCTTCAGCTTTGCACACCACACTCGCATCAACTTCACCCCCATCTTCCTCAACCAAACGGGACGTCTCCATCTTTACTTTCGTTGTGTTTACACAACGGCAAAGAACAAGAACTAGTGTTGTGGAGCTGCATGTCTTGCAGCAAGAGGTGTCCCCGAGTCTTTCTAACCGTTTGGAGGTTAACTTTGTGCATTAGGCACTTTGTGAAATTTGAGGGAAACAAAATGTGCATAATGTGCTTGACCTGTGGGTAGCCACTCCGGCAGTTAACCCTTTAGTTCTGGAGTTCAAAATTCATGCCGAATCCTTTAATGCATAACAGGAAGACCCCAAGCACAACAGGAAGACCCCCGACACCATAGGAAGACCCCAGCACCACAGAAAAGACCCCCAGCACCACAGAAAAGATCCCCAGTGCTACAGAAAGACCCTTAGAATCACAAGGAAGAGCTCTATCGCCATGCCCCACTCACGTGGACTTGATGGTGATGCATCGCTCCTGCTCGTCCTTCCTCGTGTCCGTGTACCTCATTTCACCTGCTTTGGCGCTGGCGATGATGCCCGCTTTACTCACAAGGGCGTCTGTGAGGGTTGACTTGCCGTGGTCCACGTGGGCGATCACGGACATGTTGCGAATGTTGGCACGCTTCTCCATTATGGCGCGAACCTGGTCTATAGTGAAGTTCACCTGCAGAAGAATACCAATTCCAGGCTGTCAACATCACACAACCAAACTTCTAACGGGAACACAAAATAATAAATATGCAGTTCAACATTGGGACCATTCTGACTGGCAACGCACCATCTTGTTGCTTCTCTTGCTGGATTTCTTTCCCGCAGAAAATCGCTTGGTACCCCACGAGGGTTGATACGCAACACGGTACTGAGCGTGCGCAGTTCTTCGTTCCAAGACCACTTCCGGCAACCACTTTGCGGAAATGGGTTGCATATCAGCTGCATAATCATATCATGCTTCCTTGATTACGCAATAGCACAGCTCATCGCCCTCGCCACACCGAATGGAACAATGATTGCAGAAATTCTCAGTAGTTGTTCAATTGCTTTCGCCTTTGTGGCCGGCTTGAATGTCGTATCGGGAAGCTATGATAGGAACCGCCGGAGGACGGTGCTGCTTCGCATTGCAATAGCGACTGTCGTGTCCATTGTAGCGACCGCGTGGGTACGTTTCTACTTCCAAGTCTCCCTAGAAGACCTGGGTTTAAAGAGAGAAGGGATCTTCAAGGTATCCGTGCTGTCGGTGCTGAGCGCTATCATTCTGTACACCGGACCACTGGTGCAGCCCTTCTTTGCGCGTAGAAAGGAGAACACCAACGCTCTGCAGGGGTACTTCCACCACCTTGCACTGCACCTTGCAGATGAGATTGAGAGATGGGACATTGCACTGCGGAATTTGGTGGTGGCACCGGTTACAGAGGAGTGGCTCTTTCGTGGTTGCATGCTTGCAATCTTACTGCCCACCATGGATGTGAAGGTGGCTGTGGTGCTAGTCCCAATGCTGTTCGGGGTGGCACACACTCACCACTTACTCGAGTGGTATCGCAACCCAGGGTATATGCCACTCTCGCACGCAGTCACCAATGTCCTTTTTCAATTTCTGTACACTTCCATATTTGGAAGCTATGCTGCATGTCTTTTTGTAATTACCAAGCAAATTTATGGCGTCATTTTAGCTCATTCGTTCTGTAATTTCATGGCCTTTCCCAACATTGGCGGTATCCGTGAATGCACCCATCCTAAAATTGTTTGGTGCTTTTATGTATTTGGTCTTGTGTCCTTCTTCTTGTATTTGTGGTTATTGCCATATTTCTTGTAGTCAAACTCAGTACACAGTATATACATTTGTACCTATTCATTCCATGTAGTATAAAATTATAGGTATAGGTGTTTATATAGGTAGGTATTTATGTGAAGCACAGTATCACGTGTGAGTCAGAGTGAAGTCGTTGCTTACCACAAGTGATTATGCGTGTGCACATGATTGCTACAAATTATTGTGTACAGCCCAAAGAATGGATCACCAGCTTTTGTGTCAATTGCCATGGCAACTGGTCACTCCTCCATGTAGTGTGGTTAATGTAATGAAAGACAAGTGTCAGTGTAGCCATTATCACAAGCCAGTTAACAGATTACTTCATACCGCATTTGATTTTATTTAAACCGTCTGAATAGGGTTGTATGTTGTGTGCTTCAAATTGACATATGTAATTTTATAGTATTATTTCCATGGACTTGTGCTGGTGAAACTGATCTTGCTGTATGTGTGCTATCATGTTGCATGGCACTGTGCACGATAGCGTTGTATCGCATTGTGCACTATAGCGTTGTATGACATTGTGCACTATACCGTTGTATCGCATTGTGCACTATACCGTTGTATGGCACTGTGCACTATAGCGCTGTATCGCATTGTGCACTATAAATGAACAACGTTTGTGCAACACAAGTTGATTACAGTTAACAGTAAAATATTATATTTTGTCAACTCAAAATGGTGGACAAGTGTGCTCTAGCGATATGCTCAGTATTATGTGCAGGGTCATATAATTATAGGAATTAATCATAATTACAAGCCAAAATTTAATGCTCACAAATAAAGAAATGTAGACAAACGCGTGCAATACTTTGCATTAAAAACTATTCTGTCCCACATGCAATTTCAACCAAAAAGCATGTCACAGTCAACCCTAGTTAACATACATACGTCTTCTACGGACCGTTCATCTCCAACGATGCAGGAGTCTGCTGCATCCAAAAAGCCTGCCGGCAGTGGACACTGCGCTGAGTGGGCAGGTTCGTGTCTCGCGGCAACAGTTTCGAAAGATACTCTCGTGGTGTCTTACTCACCTCAGCTTTGAAGACACTGTCGAAATATTCTGAAGCAGAAGACAGATTGAAGTAGGCAATGAAAGGTGTTGGTGTGGCACCAATGTGTCAGCATGCACCACTACAGTGTTAGCCACTGTATTTCTGTGAGTGGCCCCCTTTTCTTTGTCTTGCGCACCACCTTCTCTATCTTCATGTTGCCATCATTGTGCAATTGCTATTTATTGCACAATATCGTGAAGGATTGTGCAATAAATAGTAACAATGCAAAGGTAGGAGTTGACACATGGGACTACCCTTCCTTCCCCACCTATAGTGTTACATACATCTGTAAGCAACAGTTAACAGTTAACATTCTCTCCCACCTGGGTCAAACTGTGGCCCCTGCAGGGCACAGACCAGAAGGCATATGTCCCTGTACATGGTTCGCTCTACTGTTGGGGGCGTCCTGGTGAGCAGGTGTCTCACTGACCCCACTATATTCCCGGCACAGAGGCCCTTTATGGTCTGGTTGAGGGTGCCTGGGTGGGAGGAAGGGGAGGGATTGACAATAGATGCACTTGGTGCTGGAATCTTGGGTGCTCAGCTGTTAGTGATCATACATGTGTGTATATATATAGTGATTGAACAATTCTCTGTGAGCCATCCTCTTTTGGCCATAAAAGGGCACACACAAACGCAAAAATATGCACATACATATGCGCACACACGCGCCACACATACACGCAGATACGTACCTTCTCTGGCTTGTCTCTGTTTGGAGTACATGGGCAAGCTGCCTTCTTTCTCCCCAGGCAGCCTATCCCACCAGATGTCAACTGCAATGCACTGCAGCGAGGTCTTCTCTAGGTTGAGGTGGTTGGCCAATTCCTGAAGCAGGTAGGACTGGACCCCAGCACGAGAGAGGAACCACATCTAGAGGGAGGAGAGGGGAGGGAGGGACACGCTAGTTAATAGAGGGATTGAACACCACTTCCACCAAGCACTGCTCAAAACCCGTCAGCACTGCCCGCAACCAGTCAGCACTGCTCAAACCCAGTCAGCACTGCTCAAAACCAGTCAGCGCTGCTCAAAACCAGTCAGCACTGCTCAAAACCAGTCAGCACTGCCCACAACCAGTCAGCACTGCTCAAACCCAGTCAGCACTGCTGAAAACCAGTCAGCACTGCCCACAACCAGTCAGCACTGCCAACAACCAGTCAGCACTGCTCAAAACCAGTCAGCACTGACCATGTTCCAGAACAGCACAGGACTGTTCTTCATGAAGTCCTCGCTGAGGATCTCCTTCTCCTGGCGCAGGTGACGCTCCAGCTCCTTCCTCAGGACAATGGGGTTGAGGTACTCATACTTCTCTGGACCAAGGAGAAGGTCGTCCCACAGAGGGGGGTCTGACTCTGCTGTAGGCTGGAGAATGGGAGTCATTGGGACACTCAGAGATCGAGAGTGACCTCTGCTCTTCATCGCGCGGACGGAGGAGAGAGGGTGCAGGTGTTGGTCATCGACGGTGTCTGTGGGGGTGGGGTCTGTGGGTGTGGGGTCTGTGGGGATGGGTGTGGTGCTAGCAATGCCAGCTGGTGCACCATTCCCCATTTTGATGGATGAGGCTACCCTGTCTTTCCGCCTCGCAATAGTGACCTAATTGGATGGGGAAACAGGAGAGGAGGGAGGGAGGGAGGCAGGTGGAAATGGGCAGATGACGGTGGAGAGGAGAGTAGGAGGTGAAGGAAGCAGTGTGAGAATCAGCAACCAAAGCGGTTTGGATCCAGTCTGGCCAATCCCTCCCACTACATCTCTCTTACCTTCCTCACTCGAAGAGTCAGTTTTGGAACAAACTTCTCACTGCAGTAGGGACACCTGGAGAGAGGGGGAGGAGAGGGGAGGGGAGGGGAGGGGAGGGGAGAAGGGTGGGTACGGGAAGATAGCAAGGAGGAGAAGGTGAAGGAGTAGGAGGGTGGGTGGGTGTGAGGTTGAGAACAGGGAGAAAGAGAGAGAAGGGCAGGGAGTAGGAGGGGGAGGGGGGGACGATCAATAAAGCAACATGCTGCAAGCTAACAGTCTGTTTGCTGTGTCCACAGCACAGACCACACACAGAGAAGGACAGCAGCTACTGCCACACCGATCACTGCCACACCCACCACTGCTACACCCATCACTGCCACACCCACCACTGCCACACCCACCACTGCCACACCCACCACTGCCACACCCATCAAACAAGCTCATGGATGTACATTGGTAGTGGACTCATGGCCCGGCTCACAATGTGTTGTACTCTGACTCGCTTGTAGTCCAGTTGGCCATGATGTCCTCGTCGTAGACCAGGCAATGACAAGATGGACAGGGACTGCAGCTGCTCATCTCGAGGAGGTACTGTGATTTGCTGTTGAGGGCCCACGGCTTGGGGGTGGGGTGGGCGGGTGTACTGCGTTGGTAGGCTGAGATACGGCGGAGCTTGCTAAACATGGGAGAACTGCCTAGGAGAATGGAAGCACGTTTCTTTGCCATCTGTGGAGTGTTCTTAGGTGAGGGGCAGTCCTCTTCCATCTCCAGTGATGGGTCATACATCGGAAAGGACGTCAGTCGGGCCATGAGGGGGACACCAATCCCCATCCCCAAACTCTCAGCCCTTCTGGGTGACATAGGACTCTTCACAGTTTCCGTTAGACCCTCCTTAGCAGTGCTAAGGTGGAGGGAGTGCGAGTTCTGTTTCTTCTTTTTTCTCAGCGACTCCCGCAGGAACCAGCAAGCGCCAAACACGTACTTGTACAACTTCCAGTAGCTCCGGCTGAGAGGCCAGTGGCTCTCCAGCATTGCCTACAGGTCAGACATGAGGGCAGTGCATGTGTGTCACATGTGAGCTGTACGTACATGGGATCACTATAGACTCGTAAGATGGAAGGAAGGAGGAGAGCCGAAATAGAGGAGGAGGGAAGGTGGAGGGAGTACCTGATTGTAGAACCCATAGGTAACTGCATTGGGTTGACTTCCACTCTTTTGTAGCTCTGTCATCACCTAATGGGGAAGGGGGTAGGCATTACACACACACACGTACACACACACCATACACACACATGTACACACACATATACATACACTGTACACACACATACACACACATGTACACACACACACACACACACACACACACACACACACACACACACACACACACACACACACACACACACACACACACACACGTACACACACACACACACACACACACACACACACACACACACACACACACACACACACACACACACACACACACACACACACACACACACACACACACACACACACACACACCTTGATGGCCATAGCAGGCTTGCCGTGTTTGGTGTACTGGTCCATGAGGATCCGGTAGCAGACCTGGTCAGTGATTGGCAATCCCGAGGAAGACATCCTGTGCATTAGCTGCAGATGAGGGAAGTGGGTGGGGAGGTGAGTGGGGAGGAGACAGGGGAGGTGGGTGGGGAGGTGGGCGTGATTGACCTACAAGGATCAGTACTTTTCGTTAGACTTTTTCACATACACTTCAAACGACTTCTAAATATTAAACACTCTGGTTAACCTCTGAATAAGTCTCTTCCCACAAACCTTTAGAGCTCCAAAACACAGTAACTCACAGACGTCTGACTAGCTAACATTCCAACTCACAAAATACGTATATACATACATACGTACATACATACATACATACGTACGTACACGTACATACATACATACATACATACATACATACATATGTACGTACACGTACATACATACATACATACATATGTACGTACACGTACATACATACATACATACATACGTACGTACACGTACATACATACATACATACATACATACATACATACATACATACATACATACATACATACATACATACATACATACATACATACATACATACATACATACATACATACTTAGACTACATAAAAACAATGCATACAGTGAGTACAGACATCAAGTGCTGCCATTGCGTGTGGAACCAGCTACAAGGACCCTACTACTCACTTGGTATGCGGCATCCAAGACTGCCCTCTTGTTCCAGTGTCGCTGCATTAGGGTGGGGAGGTGGAGGAACCAGACCGTGTAGACCTGAGACAGTAGAGCCCTAGGGGGGAGGAGGGCAGGGGGCACAGAGGAAGTAACTTGATTGAAACTGCCTCCCTGATCTTGTGAGGAATAGCACATACTATACATGCACAGAAAGCATGCAACCGTGTGTGTGTGTGTGTGTGTGTGTGTGTGTGTGTGTGTGTGTGTGTGTGTGTGTGTGTGTGTGTGTGTGTGTGTGTGTGTGTGTGTGTGTGTGTGTGTGTGTGTGTGTGTGTGTGTGTGTGTGTGTGTGTGTGTGTGTGTGTGTGTGTGTGTGTGTGTGTGTGTGTGTGTGTGTGTGTGTGTGTGTGTGTGTGTGTGTGTGTGTGTGTGTGTGTGTGTGCACATGTGCATGCATGTACAGTATGTACGTACGTGTGGTTGTGGGTTGCTGTGTGTATGCAAGTGCGTCTGTGTGCTATGTGTGTACGTATGTCTGTGTGTGAATCTTCCCCATGCTCAACATCAACAGCTACATATGTATGTCTGTCTGCCTATAATCCGGTAGAGGCTCACAGCTACGTCAAGGATCAACAACAGAGATGTTCCTAACCAGATCACGTACGTAGCATACATAGCAGATATGCAGCGCAGGACGCTTCAGGTCAGACATCTTTGTCGACTATACGCACAATACAAGATTAGATTTCATCAAGGGTGTTTGCCTTACAAACAGGAGGGTGACGTCAGATAAAGTGATGATCAATGTTATTATGTACTGAAAACGCTACCCTACGATTCATATTATAAAAGAAAGTTCAGACTATAAGTAAAAGTTGAATACTGATGCCATGCATTGTTACACACTCTAGGTTGGTCTATGTGTACGCCTGCCTGCCTGCCTGCCTGCCAGGACTGACACACGAGCCCTTCCACTCCACACTTACTTGGCCCACATCTCATTTCTCTGTGTGACCTGTGTGAGAATCTCGCCTCCCTTCTGTTTCTCTGTCGCCGACCGCTGGTGTACTGTATGAGCTGGAGCCTCTCCCACTACTTGCGAGTCCCGTTGTTTCGTCGGTTTGAGATAGCGACTATCAATGGCTGGGAATGTCTCGTAGCTGTACAGCTGTCCGGGTGTAAGGCCGATGCCGTCGGGGGGTGGAGCCACAACGGTACGGGACTCATCGCTGAAATGCAGCAGGAGAAACGAGAGAAACTAATGAAATAGCTTATCAAAGCTGTAACTGAAAACATGCATAGAGGTGTTGAGTTCCACCCCAAAACACACTTGTAGAGGACTCATTTTCCACAGCCACTAAAAGACCCAGTAGCTATCTGCAAAATGACTCATCTGTGGGCATTATGCAGTAATAGACATGTATATGCACGTATGTACGTACCTAGTGTCCTCCAGTGTTGCACTAAGCAATTCAACAGACGGGTCATGTCTGACCTGGAGGGAGGGGAGAGGAGAGGGGAGAGGAGAGAGGAGGAGGGGAGAGGAGGGAGGGGGAGGGGAGGGGAGGGGAAAGAAGGGGAGGGGAGGGAAGAGGAGCGGAGGGGAGGGGACGGGAAAGGAGGGGAGGGGAGGGGAGAGGAGAGAGGGGGAAGGGAGAGGAGGGAGGGGGAGGGGAAAGGAGGGGAGGGGAAAGGAGGGGAGGGGAGAGGAGCGGAGGGGAGGGGAGGGGAGTGGAGGGGAGGAAATAGGAGCGGAGGGGAGGGGAGAGGTGGGGAGGGGAGGGGAGCGGAGGGGAGGGGAGAGGTGGGGAGGGGACGGGGAAGTGAAGAGATCACATGCTGACAAGGCAAAACATGCAGTCAACACAGTTGAGTCATTTGCGAGTACACATACGTACACACACACACACACACAGACAGTCCACCATTCCCACTGATGTCTGCCTACCTTCTCCACACAGTCATCAAAAAAGGAATACGAAGAGTTTTCTTTGTTTGTGAAGGTTCTGTGCTCAACGAACGAGCAGAATAGCTGTATGAGGTATATTAGGGGGTGGCGGACAGAAAGGAGGGAGGGAGGGAGGGGAGGGAGGGGGGAAGGAGGGGAAGAAGGTAGAGAAATAGGGAAAAGGAAAATGGATATGAATACCATTACCCGAGCACTGCTAGAGTCTGCCCAGCCACGGTGAAGTGTTCTTAGGGAAGCACACCTGAGTGTCGGTGAAGACTTCATAGAATCCTCTGTCCTGCGGTGCATGCTGCTTGATGAACTCTTCAAGAAAGGAGGAGAAATCGGAGGACATGGGACAACTTCACGCACAGCCAACTTACACACACACGCGCGTGCACGTACGCACGCACGCACGCACAATATTGTCATCACACAAGCTGTCTGTCTGGCCCACCTACCTTCCGCATCAAAAAGTCTGTTGACAGCCTTTGAGTAGTCATTGGCTGGTGAGTCGATGGGTCTGAGGAATGTCCGGTAGTCTTGCAGTAGGAGGGCATTAAAGCGAATGAAAACCTCACGGATTGCCATGTCCACGTGGCGCTGGGAGAAAGGGATTGAGGAGGGAGGAAGGGAGGAGGGAGGAAGGAAGGGAGAGAGGGAAGGGAGGGAAGGAGAGGGGGAGGGAGGGAGGAATGGAGAAAAGGATGGATGGAGAAGGAAGGGAGAGATGTATGGGAGGGAGAGAGAGAGGAAAGAATGAAAGGGAGAGAGGGAGGAATGGAGAATGTCAGGTATGCTACAAGGAGAGGAATACATGGTGGACTGAAGCACGCAACAGCTGTAGTGCATGCCACTGGAGAAACCTACTGAGGCAGTATTATTAAGTAGAACAACGATTGGTATAACTTTTCAGTTGCACTTCATCATCAATTTCGTCCTAACTGGGCCGAAACTATGTACGTAGATCAAGGCCTGGTTGAATTCCAAGCACATTCGATAGTCATTTTGCTATGAATATCATTAATAGCTAAGACTTGCTTGATCATCAAAAGGAATTTTGCCAAATGTCACAATTTCAGTAATCTGTCAAGATATCTTCCCATCAAAATATCCGGCCATATGATGCATACATTCCCGCACACAGACAACTCACAATGTCAGCTTTATAGGAGTCCCCTTTGTAGCCGGGCGGGGCCAGGTCCACTGCCAAGTCACTCCCCAGGTCCAACTCTGCAGCAGAAGAAGAGAGGGAGTAACACCTAAGACCCCACCCAAGCAGTGACCAAGTACATAGGTCACCACACCACAGATCACCTCACTTCACCTCACCTCATCACCACACCACATCACACCTCACCACACCAAACCACACCACACCACAGATCGTCTCACTTCACCTCACCACACCACATCACAGCTCACCTCACCTCACCTCACTACACCACACCACACCACACCACACCTCACCTCACCACACCACATCACACCTCACCACACCACACCACACCTCACCACACCACACCTCACCACACCACACCACACCTCACCACCTCACCAAACCACACCACACTACACCTCACCACACCTCACCTCACCACACCACACCACACCTCACCTCACCACACCTCACCTCACTACACCACACCACACCACACCTCACCTCACCTCACCACCACACCACACCACACCTCACCTCACCTCACCACACCACCTCACCAAACCACACCACACTACACCACAAGCCTACACTCACTGGAGACCCTGGCAGAGAGCTCCTTCAATGACTTCTTCAAGGGTCGAGTACACTTCTTGGACATAGTGCACGCCTCCAGGAGCTTCTTGATCTCTTCAGGACTGAAGGGACAGGGACACAGAGAAGAGGGTTGCAACCAGTAAGGCAGTCAAGGAGAAAGGCAGCACACTAGTAACCAACACTGATGGGTTTAATCTTTGTCTGTAACCTTTAGCCTCTTCCTCTGACCTGTAAACTTTGTCCTTGCACACCCTATCAGCATGCATGCATGCGCCGCACGCGGACCAAATGGGGACGTTGTTGAGCAATCACGTAGCAAGGGGGTAAATTGCAGTGAGACATTTTGACCTTGAGGGTCTTCGCCGGGCACAAGTTTAGTGACTGACAAAGACATCGAGGTCGATATGTCTCACTGCAATAATCCCCTTTGCTACATGATTGCTCAACAACGTCCCCATTCGTTTTAACGCTGTAGCATGAGCCTCTACCACATCACCTCACTCGGAGTACAGGAACTCACCACTTGACGACATTCGCATCCAAGTCGATGAAGGACACGTCATCGGGGAGCTCATCGGCCATCATCATGTAGCGGCTATCAATCCCAATGATGAAGGGTACAGGGGCCTCAATGTATGTTGCAAGAGCCAGTGGGCACATGGGGATGTAGGAGCACTGCCAGGAGAGGGGGAAGAGGATGCTGCAGAGCGCCTCACCCACTGCTGTGAGAAGAGCGGGGCGTGCCGAGTGGAGGACCACTTTCTGCTCCAGCAGTACCATGGTCAGCACCTGGATGAGGTTGTTGACGTCGAGGCTGACAAGGAGGGACCAATGCACCGCACCTCTGTGGGAATGGGAGGGGAGGGAAGGGGAGGGGAGGAGGGGGAGGAAGGGAAGCAGCAAGATCATGACATAATCCATCCCTATCTAAAGTAATGAACAAAACAGAATAATGATCGACACCACAGCGGTTCGGGAGTCGCCGACCAATCACTAACAAGTGGTTGCTTGGTGACTCTGGACAATGTAAGCCCGGTGCTGCTGATGAGGAATGGTACGTATTCTTCAATAAGGCAGGAAGGACATCGGCAGTCCGACAGAGTGTTTGTATGCAAAGGGTAAGTACCATTTTTGATTTCTTAAACAGAAATATTCTTTCTAGATTAGTTCTAAATACACCTCAGACAAGGCAACACAAATAAATATGTACAGTGTCACTTAAGATTGCTACCGCTTCGAGCCCTACTCCACACGAATACTGTGTCTGCAGCTAACAGCTCACACAAATGGCAGCGGAGTCTGCATGGGGAGGTTGAAGTAGAACCTCTCAATCCCAAACTGCACAAGAGAGAGAGAGAGGAGAGAGACAGAGAGAAACGGGAAGAAGTTTGAGGGAAGCATGCAAGTTTGAAGGGTGTCCCAACCTAATTCTTTCCATGCTAGCTTGCTATGAAGCAAGGCTTCCTCGTGTAACACACACTTACATCAATCATGACTCTCGGCCGCTCAACAGTGGGAAAGGGGCAGTCGTCCATCAGCGTCTGAATGTACCTGGGGGAAGGGCAGAGGAGGTGTCAATGACATCATGATCTAATTATAGACAATTGACACACATGCTAATTAGATCAACCACATGAATAGCAAGTACACACATGTGTATGTATAAGCAGGTGTGTAGCTACTGGCATAGAATCAAGACTACACCCACAACATACTGCAGTATACCTCGTAGGAACCAATACGTATGATAATCAACCACATACACAATGCCCCCAAATTCGCCCTGAACAGGGCCCGAGCATGTGTCTGTGGTGTAGCTCGTTTTGATGTGGTACTCTAACTTCATGCAGCCAGCTGAGAAGCGCCCACGTGATTCCCACTGTGAGTGTTTCGCAATGCCTTCACAAGGCTTTCTTGTACGTACAGCACCGCTTTGCTCGGGTGTGGATCCGTTCAAACCGAACAAATGAAGGCATGCAAATCAAGGTGGCTGGGGTGGGGCTGCAACTCTGTCATCAAATCGTGACACAAGACCAATACCCACATCATAAATCAATTATCCTGTCCACCACTTGACACACATGCTAATTAGATTAACCACATGAATAGCAAGTACATATCTCTCCCTCTTACTGTACCTTTCCAGAGGTAAGATGCCTTCTTTTGACAGTGAGATACGATAGATGGTGGAGAGGAAGGCCTTGAATTCAGCAAAAAAAGGCCATCTCGAGAAGAGGGTGATGCACTTATTCACGTACAGCTGCCTCTGCATGTCACAAAGCAAACACTACGACATGTGACAGGGGTAAGCGATAAGAGACATTTGGCCCGTGACAGGTTACATGCCATGTAACAAAGAATGCATCACATGACACACACATGACAGAAGGCACATGATCCGGGGAACTTAGGCATGTTGAGCATTCGCATACAGTAGCAGTGTGATGAACATTAGCAAGACGTTTCGACCGTAAGACTCCAGTTCTTCATTTATGTCTGCGTCTCCACCACACATCACACTAATCAATGTACAGTGACACTGTGACAATGACATGGAATGTCATGGACAAGTATGCATTCCATGGGACTGACAAAACTAAAGTGAGAAACGTCAATGCACAACACAACTGCTACAGGTGGAGTGAACAAAGGTCTACTGGGGGGGGTCCCTCCGACACTGCCACACCCTAGTATCAGCAGGGCATGAACTACATGGCTGCATGCGATGGGCACGTTAGCTGCACTTACATACATACGTACATACACAAGTTGCATGCACAGCATGAATGGAGGCACAATGTAAATGCAATCACAGACAACTGTCTGCTTCCTACGCTGTAGTTTGGAAAATACAGAGAAAAGTGTCTGTAGACCAGTTGCAATCGGCAGTGCCCCTCTCCACGGCAACTAGCTTCTCCAGCCCTAAAACAGCCGACCATGCATACACACGTAAACGGTTACGGCAGTAGCCATGAAGTGAGGGTTTCTCAGCTGGCTCAGGCATGAGAAAGGGTAGTTCTCTAATACCAGCTTCAAAACAGGGTTGAAAACCTTGGCAGTAGCCATGCACGTACACACATACTTGTGCAAGACAATGACCCCCAGTGCACCACAAGTCAAAATCAACCAATGACATCATTGTGATGTCTCGTAATAAAAATATGGCCGCTGTTTGTGCTCTTTCCCATGAGTAGTCGGTGCGCCACAATGTCGATGGAACCGAGACTAGCAGATTACTTTATCACGGCGGGACTAGGAGAGCAGGTTTTGCCTCTGGAAGTGCAGAAAGAGGAGTTAGACTGGGCTGTAGCCACCGGCACGCCAGTGACGGACATAGGCGTGCTGTTCGGTCGAAGCGAGAAGTGCCCTCCAGGATACGAGTGCATCGAGACGACGCCCAAGGGACGTTCTGCCAATGTCAATCCTATGGGCGTCCACAAAGGGCCGATCTACATATGCTATTGTCGAGGCACAGACAAACCGCCGATTTTGGAAGTAGGGTGAGTGAGTGTACCTTTAGGGAGGAGAGCGCGCCTAATCTCTGGTTTGTTGGGGGCGGGTGTAGCTTCATGCTGACTAACTTAACAGAAGGTGCATGGAAAATTGTCCTAATGTTACCTATTGCTTATTTCAAAGTGACTTCACGGTGTGACCTTTCAAGAGACTCCTAAACAAACAAGTCGGTTGGTCGAATATAGCATTTGTGCACTCAGTCCATTGAGTCGAAGTGAAAGCAGACCTGCACTTGTCCTTTTAATCAATTTCATTTTGGAGAGGGCTGTTGCCGTGTTCTTCTGAAGAGGGGGTACGTCCTATTCCATTGGTATTGAATTCAGTAGGAAAGGGCTGCCCACTCTAGTCTTGCCATGCATGAGGTGAGGTCTGTGTGCTGGCATGTATGGAAAGTGTCACCAAGGCTACTTGAGTGACCTTTTTATGTATAGCTTACACAATGAGGATGACCCCGAATCCGAATTGTATAACCGGCTTGTACCAGAATGCGGAGGCGTTTCCGTTTCCTATTGGTTCATCGGAGCTGTCCAATGTAATTAATCCGCCAAAATGGTGGTCATGAGAAACGTCGCCGTACCGTCTGTATATTTTAAATGTGCAATGACCATCTGCGCTAAATCGAGATCAATGATAGCTGTTATGCTTAACAACAGCTTCATTCCCTGAGCGACGAGGAGGACGGAGAAGACGACAGCACCGAGCAACTAGGAAACAGCGACGGCAAACAGGGCAGCAGCGACAGCGGAGATGACAGCAGCAAGCGGCAAGCGAGTAGCAACTATACAGTTCGCTTCGGGCTAGTGCAGGTGTCTAACTAGTTACCTTAGAAGGTCACTAGTTAGACACCTGGAAACAATGGTTTTGCAGCTGCATGAATATTTAATGAGGCATCTTAGTGATATACACACCTCACCACATCAAAGGAAACGCCCACGCATTGGTACAATTACCATTAGAGTGTTGTTTTCCAAGTGTGTATGTGAAGTAGCTAATGAATATATCAAGCATGGCTTCACATGGGTAGGCAGGTATGTATGTGCTCCAAGTGTACACTCCATTAAGCATTTTGCACTCAAAGGCTACTTGTGATACAGGTCTAGTGAAAATCTGTGATTTCGGTTTTCTCCATTGAGAACGTTCAGATAATGATGTCTCAGCATCTACGTCTTATCGTGTTTGCAAGTTGATATACGTAACTTCCGAGAAGTGCTGACTACACAACTTGAAGGGGGCAACAGGATAAAAAGAACCAAGACTGTGTTTGAACTTGAAACTCCATGATAGAGCAAACGTAGGTCCTGAGTTCAAGCACTGTCTCAGTTCCTTTCAAGCTGTGTAGTCAGCAACTTTCGCATAAATACATCTTGCCATGTCATCCCGATGCTCAAACCATAAACTGTGTCAGCAGGTGTGTGAGGTACTGTATTGCAACTACCAGCAAAGCCAGTGAAGCCAATTTCATGCACAACAGACTCTCAATGTGCATGTAATATGTCCAATGGCTTCTTAAGGGTGGGATTTTATGAGGGGAACCAACGTAATTGACAGGATTTTCCCATTGGAAGTTTGCAAGTTGATATACGTAACTTGCGAGAGGTGCTGACTACACAACTTGAAGGGGGGCGACGGGATAAAAAGAACCAAGACTGTGTTTGAACTTGAAACTCCATGATAGAGCAAACGTAGGTCCTGAGTTCAAGCACTGTCGCAGTTCCTTTCAAGCTGTGAAGTCAGCAACTTTCGCATAAATACATCTTGCCATGTCATGCTGATGCTCAAACCATAGTCTGTGTCAGCAGGTGTGTGAGGTACTGTATTGCAACTACCAGCAAAGCCAGTGAAGCCAATTTCATGCACAACAGACTACCAAGGTGCATGTAATATGTCCAATGGCTTCCTGTGTCCAATGGCTTCCTAACAATTGTTTCTTTTTTTATGAGGAGACTAATGTAATTGACAGGATTTTCCCATTGGAAGTCCCTTTGACACTGGTGTTAAACAAGTACGTGTCACCAAGACTGGTTCAGAAATCACTTGGGTATGAGAATTCCTACGTAGTGTAGAATGCCCCACCTTCACCCACCAGTAGCAGCACATGTCTTGGCTGTTGGTATAGTATACTATTGAAGTTGGCATCATCTTGGCTACTTCGGACAAGTAGCTGCTCACACACTGTGACAAAGTGACACTGACCCTTTGTTGCTCGCTACAGGATTTGCAACTCATCAACTCCACTTTACCAGTAGACAGTGTCATGGTGTGTTGCATTCAAGGCAACAACATAAGTACGTAAGTACGCATGTACATAGCTAGCAGCAACACGCAATCCGGATAGCTGACCAACGGCAGTACCCTACTTCGCACACACACACACACACACACACACACACACACACACACACACACACACACACACACACACACACACACACACACACACACACACACACACACACACACACACACACACACGCGCGCGCGCGCGCACAAGCACACACCACACACACGCACACACACACACACACACACGCACACGCACACACACGCGCGCGCGCAAGCATCAACCAGCTTACCGTTTCATCCCCATGTGTGCTAATCCCAACATGTTGGCGGATCTCAGCCATTTTCTCATGGTGAACAAGAGGCTCGTAAAAGAGCACAGTGGCACCATACATCTTGATGGCTTCCGTGCTTGTGAGGACGAAGGTGGAGAAGGTGGGGAGGGGAAAGGAGGTGTGTTCATTCCATACCTCCACACTGACACCCACAGGAAGACAGAACATGGGCAGGTGTTCTGTGGTGAGGGGGAAGTCTTCGTAGTCAATGTCTGGGTATCGTGAGAGAATAGCTACGGGAAGAGAGAAATAGAAGAAATGTGTGGGATATACAATGTGAAGAGACTGCAGTGTGTCATTTTCTCCTCCTGGTCTCATCCAGGGTATATCATATTCATATCACACTTAGGCTGTTCTGAACTGACATTTTGCACAAAGCAATGTTTGACCTGCTATCTCCCACGAATGCTGCGATCTGATTGGTTTGCATAGCTTAAGTATGGTGTAAGTGTTTGTAATAGCAGCACTGATAGTGCATGTGTCACACAAATGATGTGTGAGTGTGCTAATGCACACACGTACGTACGTACACTGACACATACACACTTACTGGGTTTGAAGCAGGTTCCTGGAGGTCTGACCACTGCTGACTTGTAACAAAGGAAGATACGGGAACCCTGGGAGACAAGTGGCAGTGCCTCATCACAACACACCCGAAAGAAATAACAAACACTGTTTAACATATCACAACAACCAAACAGTGAGAGTTTCAGAATCTGTAGATGTTGTTGACACCATGAGCAGGCATGGTGTGTGTGCGTGTGGGAGGGGGGGTGGGGGGGGGGGTTGGCATAAAGCTGGTGTTGCAGTAGCAGTGATGCACTGCACTGCACAAGACTGACGTTGTAGTATATAGCAGTGATGGTGTACTATACGTACATGCAGTAACGTACATACATATGTATGTACGTTCATTAAAGGTTTCACCCATTCACACATCAACACACCCACACACTCACCCCCCCCACAGTCCCTGTGGTATGTGTGTGTGGGGGGGGGGGGTTCAAGATTCCACTACCAGCTCACTCTCACTCACCCCCCCACACACACCACAGTCCCTGTGGTATGTGTTTGGGGGGGGGTTCAAAATTCCACCACCAGCTCACCCTCACTCACCATTCCCTTGTTAAGGTTCATCTTGAGACACTGATACCCAGGTGGAATGGGGTCTTCCTGAAGACAGACAGACAGACAGGGAGATTCGGAGCCTTAAAACTGAGTTACACACACAGACAAGGGGAAATGACTTGCCCCCTCCCCTACTCACATGGGGAAGTAGGTAGATGCCCCATACCACACAAACACAGGAGGGAAAGTAGAGTCACCTCGTTTACACCCAGGTTCACCAAAGTTCAAGTGCTTGCACCACAGATCAAGCAGGCAGCACAAGGAACAAATAAGCAATTACAGAGAAAACAATTAGGGGGTATCATACATTGAAAGTAATTCAGCTGGCACAACGAGGCACAAAGAGGCACAATTACAAGGTCAGGATGTCAAATTACGTGGATCTGTTTTCAAAAGGAAATACATTTAGTTCAGTGAGTGGGGTCCTGCACAATTAGTTTAATGAGAGTGGGGTCTTGCACAATTAGTTTAGTGAGAGTGGGTTCCTGCACAATTAGTTTAGTGTGAGTGGGTTCCTGCACAATTAGTTTAGTGAGAGTGGGGTCCTGCAGAATTAGTTTAGTGAGAGTGGGGTCCTGCACAATGGGCAGGAACAGCAGGAAGGAAGGAAGTAGTCACAGAGGCAGCACATACCTACAGCACTGCCCCAACACCTTGCTACTCCTAGGTGTGGGTTGCTAAGGGCAGTCCCACTATGGTCTAGTGGACTAGTCCTCTCCACTGTCCACTTCTGGGACCAGTGGTGCTAGGACCCATAAGTGGAGAGGGGCTAGCATGCTAAACTAGCCCCACCCAGGCAGGTGAAATGAAAGTGTGAGTGTGTCTCTTCTCTCTCTGTGCGTGTGTGTGTAGTGTGTGCATGTGTGTGTGTGTGTGTGTGTGTGTGTGTGTGTGTGTGTGTGTGTGTGTGTGTGTGTGTGTGTGTGTGTGTGTGTGTGTGTGTGTGTGTAGTGTGTGTGTGTGGTGTGTGTAGTGTGTGTGTGTGTGTGTGTGTGTAGTGTGTGTGTGTGTGGTGTGTGTGTAGTGTGTGTGTGTGTGTGTGTGTGTGTGTGGTGTGTAGTGTGTGTGTGTGTGTAGTGTGTGTGGGTGGTGTGTGTGGGTGGTGTGTGTGTGTGTGTGTGTGTGTAGTGTGTGCGTGTGTGTAGTGTGTCTGTGTCCATGCAAGCGTGTAGGTTACACACCTACAGTCATACCATCACATGCGTATGCATATACCTAGAATACATCAGACACAATTTCACAAACCACTGTCATATGTGGCACTAAGGCAGCCCATCCCTCCCAACATGTGTCCTGAGCTACTATCTGCCCACTGGTCTCCTGTTGCACAGAGCTTTGAGCAAGGGGGCAGTGAACACGCTCAGTGAGGTGTCTCCTGTTGCACAGAGCTTTGAGCAAGGGGTCAGTGAACACGCTCAGTGAGGTGTCTCCTGTTGCACAGAGCTTTGAGCAAGGGGGCAGTGAACACGCTCAGTGAGGTGTCTCCTGTTGCATAGAGCTTTGAGCAAGGGGTCGGTGAATTCAACACCATATTCACATTGTTTATGGAACATACACACATACCACACAGTTCACACAACAGCACTGCTTCTCGGCTCGACTGACCATTAGCACTGCACAGGGCACTTCTCCTGAGTACTCACCTCATACATAATCGCCAAGTGGGTGATGGCCTTCTGATGTCCGAAGTGAGGTGAACGTCGGAAAGTCAGATAGGTGGGAAACCGTGGCCCTGCATTCACGTTAGCCTCATGCTTGCCCTCCACTGAATGCAGGATGGCCTCGTGGCCCTTGGGAATGGCAATGTCCTTGTAGGAGTAGAACACTCTATGGGGGGAGGGGGAGGGGGAGGGGGGAGGGGGGAGCCAATGAGCACGTACACACACCCATGCACGCACACAGACACGGCTTTAATTCATCTTGTGCTTGCGATATGATTGTTCCAGTAGAGTGTGAGCCAGTTGTATGTTGTACAAAGCCTACTCTTACAGTATACGTACCATACTGTAACAATATACATTGTAGTGTAATAAAGACGTGTGTATACTCCTACACACACAGTATAGGTATTGTAATCAATACCAAAGCACACACACTATGTGCAATATAAATGCAGTCAGAAAGTACAAATGCCACAATAAGCTGATAAGCCTTCATTTTTCAGACCAGCACAGTAACCACTGCCATGGCCCAACCCACTGTGTTAATGGAAAATGCATTGGCAGTGTCAATTAGAGGAGCTCGCATGACCACACACTGTAATGGACACTACACAAGCATCACCCTGTCAGCACAGACACTACTGGAGAAGCCAACAGGCAGTGAGTGGACAAAGGGCACTCTGGTCATTGCAGTTGAGGGACCTCCTAGCACGGAGATAGGTCAACACTGGGAATGGGGCAATGGGGGCGTGCAGAACTGAAAACGTAAGTGTCATTATTAATTTCTATCAATTATCGTAGTATGCATGCATATTGGTGAAACGCCTGCCCATTCAATGCTGCCATTCAGCAGTCCAGGGATACATTCACTCATCACCAACTAACAGATGGCATACCGTCTTTCCGACTCTTTCAAGCTCTTTCGTATTGCTGCCAAGCTTCAGACGGTGGCAGTGGAAGCAACTGTTTTGTACTAAAATCATCCATATGATGAATCTCGGACAGACATTCCTCAATGGAGACAACTTGCACTGTGCGCTGGGCCTGCTAGGACTTACTCAAACAGCAGCTCGAACTGCCACTCCTCATATCGTCATTTTACTTGTTTAACCAGTCTTGGTGACACTTACACGTACTTGTTTAACACCAGTGTCAAAGGGACTTCCAATGGGAAAATCCTGTCAATTACGTTGGTTCCCCTCATAAAATCCCACCCTTAAGAAGCCATTGGACATATTACATGCACATTGAGAGTCTGTTGTGCATGAAATTGGCTTCACTGGCTTTGCTGGTAGTTGCAATACAGTACCTCACACACCTGCTGACACAGATTATGGTTTGAACATCAGCATGACATGGCAAGATGTATTTATGCGAAAGTTGCTGACTTCACAGCTTGAAAGGAACTGAGACAGTGCTTGAACTCAGGACCTACGTTTGCTCTATCATGGAGTTTCAAGTTCAAACACAGTCTTGGTTCTTTTTATCCTGTTGCCCCCTTCAAGTTGTGTAGTCAGCACTTCTCGGAAGTTACGTATATCAACTTGCAAACACGATAAGACGTAGATGCTGAGACATCATTATCTGAACGTTCTCAATGGAGAAAACCGAAATCACAGATTTTCACTAGACCTGTATCACGAGCAGCCTTTGAGTGCAAAATGCTTAATGGAGTGTACACTTGGAGCACATACATACCTACCCATGTGAAGCCATGCTTGATATTCATTAGTTATTTCACATACGTACACATTTGGAAAACAACACTCTAATGGCAAATAAAAAGGTCACTCAAGCAGTCTTGGTGACACTTCCCATACGTGCCAGCACACAGACCTCACCTCATGCATGGCAAGACTAGAGTGGGCAGCCCTTTCCTACTGAATTCAATGCCAATGGAATAGGACGTACCCCCCTCTTCAGAAGAACACGGCAACAGCCCTCTCCAAAATGAAATTAATTAAAAGTGGAAGCTTCTGCTTTGCTGCAGACAAATGCAGGTCTGCTTTCACTTCGACTCTATGGACTGAGTGCACAAATGCTATATTCTACCAACCGACTTGTTTGTTTAGTAGTCTCTTGAAAGGTCACACCGTGAAGTCACTTTGAAATAAGCAATAGGTAACATTAGGACAATTTTCCATGCACCTTCTGTTAAGTTAGTCGGCATGAAGCTACACCCGCCCCCAACAATCAAGAGATTAGGCGCGCTCTCCTCCCTAAAGGTACACTCACTCACCCTACTTCCAAAATCGGCGGTTTGTCTGTGCCTCGACAATAGCATATGTAGATCGGCCCTTTGTGGACCCCCATAGGATTGACATTGGCAGAACGTCCCTTGGGCGTCGTCTCGATGCACTCGTATCCTGGAGGGCACTTCTCGCTTCGACCGAACAGCACGCCTATGTCCGTCACTGGCGTGCCGGTGGCTACAGCCCAGTCTAACTCCTCCTTCTGCACTTCCAGAGGCAAAACCTGCTCTCCTAGTCCCGCCGTGATAAAGTAATCTGCTAGTCTTGGGTCCATCGACATTGTGGCGCACCGACTACTCATGGGGAAAGAGCACAAACAGCGGCCATATTTTATTACGAGACGTCACAATGATGTCATTGGTTGATTTATCGGGCCACACCCAAAAGGGGAACTCCCGTCATTAATTGCGGCTCAGCCTTTGTAACTTACCTCACAAATAGAGAAAGAAGACAAGATCAAGATGTTGGGCATCTTGTTCGACGCACCTTTTCAGGTGCTAGAGGTTCCAAATCTCAAATTGAAGCGTCCATCCTTCATCGCCCTGCCGTCTCCCATGGTCGTATTTGCTTTCATCCTCTTCACGTACTTTCTTGTCACTGGAGGCATAATATACGACGTGATAGTGGAGCCTCCGTCCATCGGATCCACTACAGATGAAAAGGGACATTCGAGGCCGGTGGCATTTATGCAATACAGGGTCAACGGGCAGTACATAATGGAAGGACTGGCCTCCTCTTTCCTCTTCACTTGTGGTGCACTGGGCTTCATTGTCTTGGACAAGTCCAACACCAGTAACATCCCAAGGCTCAATCGCACACTGCAGTTTGTCTTTGCATTCATTTTCATTGTCATTTCTTTTGTCGCTTGCAGAATATTCATGAGCATCAAGCTGCCGTGAGTCTGTGTGGTGGTGGTGCTCAGGGAATGTGTTTGCTTTAACATATATTTCATGTAGCACTTGTTTGGTTAAGGCCGCTGACACTCTGGGATAGGTTCTAGTATGTGTTATGAGGAGACGCTGTTATATTATGTAACGTAGTTAGTAGGGTACAGTATTAGCAAGTATGTAAAGTAAGCTTATTTAGACAATATGTTTTGGGTGGGTATTATTTAGCAAATGTACTAGTAAATTGACTGAATTGTAATATTTGAATCATTTTAACTGATACATTCTAGTAAACTTGCATCACTCAGTAGAAATACCAGCACTACAGTACCCTTGGGATACCATATCCACCGTGAAGCCGTGGAAATCTGTTAGGGAAGCTCAAAACAGTTACAAGGATTCAGTCATGCACTGGCCTTGCCTAGGATGGACTGGGTCACTTATGTCATTCAGACAGTACCCTGTGAATGTTCCAACTCTCCAGACTCACTCACCCTTCTCACCCATCTCGTCTCTCCCAGCTGACTCACACTTCTCCACTGTTTGACTTCAGTCACCATTCTCGGCTCTCCCTCTAACTCACTTTCCTAAACTCTTTGACATCATTCACCATTCTCGTCTTTCCCTCTAACTCACCGTCCTCAACTCTTCAAGCTCACTCGCCCTTCTCAGCTCTCACACCTCACTCTCTTTTCTCAACTCTTCCACCTCACTCACTCTCCTTCTCTCCCCGTGTTTGTAGGGGCTATCTTAGGTGAGGAAGAGCACAAATACACAAGGAGGATCATTTCTGGACAGTTTAGAGATAATTTACTGCTTCGGCATCCACAAAATTGTTAATGTCTGTGTTTGCAACTAATCTACGTATATCTATGTAAACGCACAATGTGAACGATTGTGTATGTATGAGTTGTATTGACAGGTGCTCAACAAGCGTAATGTTACGGAGAGGCTCATTGCTACTTTGCAACATCTTGAATGGGTGAGAACTCTTGAGCGAATTGTGTATTATTTCTATTGGAAAGCAGACTTACTGAAGGCGTTCACAACCAGTTATCAGACTAACAGTTGGTGAACGCCTTTGGAGTTGAAACGATCTGTTTTTTCCACTGAAATACGTACTGCGTTCTTGAGTTCTTGCCCACTCGACAAGCATGCCGTGAGTGGTACGTACGTACCTGCATGGTGACCAGCTGTCACTGCGTGCGTGCGTGCGTAGGTGCGGCTATGAATCAGAGTGAAGATGTTGATTACCAACAAGAACTCACGTACATCAATTCAGTACGTTGTTTTGAACACTGTAAGCTTATTTGAGATGGGTGCATGGACAGAAGGCATGACCAATGTATTGAGGCGCAGGAAGCTGTAATATGGAAGTACAGTGACGACATCATACACATGACCACTGCCGCTCTTCTGAGGTACCACACCAATGAATGAGAGATGCATGCATGCATGTACGGTGGAAGTGGTCAAGACAACCGTCTGTGTGCCATCAAAACCAGCCTTATATGGGAGGTGGCTGCATTATAGAGGTTGACTGCATGTTCTGTGCTGTATGTATGCTAGTGATATTTGGGGCCAGGAAGGCTGGCTGTTTCAGGGGTGGCTGCCTTATAGAGTAACCATTAGACCATAGACAGGTTCCACTGGTTCTATCACTAATTGTAGTACCTTTGAGATGGGTGTGCACGGCAGCTAGTTGGCCCCTCTAGTAAACATGTTGAGAACACCATCTATACAGTGATCATGAGCTGGAGTTGGTATGTACACATCAACGCTTGCATTGTCAGTGACGTCCCCTAACTAATTTTTCTAAGTATACGTACATGAGTGCAGTGACGTAACTGGTGTAGCACACGTTGGCTTTGACTTGACAGCGAGTCCCACATAGCCTCGCCTAGCCAGACCCCTTCCTTCCCTTTCAATTTTTACATATTGATTTCATCTGAAGAGGAGAAAGCTATCTGGCTGTGCAAGTTTAGATCCCACAAGTGTACAAGATATTTCTGTGAATTGAAAGGAGTTTGAAAGGAGTTTGCACAGTATCGACCTGTGAGGGAGTACATTTCTAGGTAATCTGGTTATAATGTCTGTGTTTGCAACTGATCTATATATCTACTGTAAAAGCACAATGTGAACGATCGTGTATGTATGAGTTAAATTGACAGGTGCTCAACAAGCGTAATGTTACGGAGAGGCTCATTGCTACTTAGCAACATCTTGAATTGGTGAGAACTCTTGAGCGAATTGTGTATTATTTCTATTGAAAAACAGACTTACTGAAGGCGTTCACAACCAGTTATCAGACTAAGAGTTGGTGAACGCCTTTGGAGCTGAAACGATCTGTTTTTCCACTGAAATACGTACTGTGTTCTTGAGTTCTTGCCCACTCGACAAGCATGCTGTGTGTGGTACGTACCTGCATGGTGACCAGCTGTCACTGCATGCGTGCGTAGGTGCGGCTATGGATAAGAGTGAAGATGTTGGTTGCCAACAAAAACTCATGTACATCAATTCAGTACATTGTTTTACTGTAAGCTCATTTGAGATGGTGCATGTACAGAAGGCATGGCCAATGTATTGAGGCACAGGAAGCTGTAATAATGGAAGTACAGTGGCGACATCATATATACACATGACCACTGCCGCTCTTCTGAGGTGCCTTCTGAGGTACCACACCAAAGAATGAGAGATGTATGCATGCATGTACGGTGGAAGTGGTCAAGACAACCGTCTGTGTGCCATCAAAACTGCCTTATATGGGAAGTGGCTGCATTATAGAGGTTGACTGCATGTTCTGTGCTGTATGTATGCTAGTGATATTTGGGGCCAGGAAGGCTGGCTGTTTCAGGGGTGGCTGCCTTATAGAGTAACCATTAGACCATAGACAGGTTCCACTGTGTCTGTCACTGATGAGATGGATGTCCACGGCAGCTAGTTGGCTCTTCCAATGTACGTGTCGAGAACAGCGTCTATACAGTGAGCTGGAGTTGGTATGTACACACCAGCACTTGCATTGTCAGTGACGTCCCCTAACTAATCTTTCTAAGTATATATATGTACATGAGTGCAGTGACATAACTGGTGTAGCACACGTTGGCTTTGACTTGACAGCAAGTCCCACATAGCCTCGCCTAGCCAGACCCCTTCCTTCCCTCTCCATTTTTACATACTGATTTCATCTCAAGGGGAGAAAGCGGTCTGGCTACGCAAATCTAGATCCCACAAGTGTGCAAAGTACTCCTGCGTATTGTCTCCTTGAAATCACACCTGAAACAGTCGATCACATTCCAAATTCCAGGAAGTGATCACTGTCCACTTCTGCCCATGGTTGTCAGTACCGCAGCTCTTGATCTTTCAGTAACTGTAGACCTGTTACACATTAACGATGTAGGGCTCAGTCTGGCCCGCTAGACCCAACTTCTCATTTGGACGAGAAGTGATGACGAGAAGTTGCGTTGAACGTGAAAGGTGAAAGTGGTATAGCTTGACAGACAGTGCAGCTTCTACACATACTCAATAAGATTTGCTACTGATGTGACATAATTATGCTTGTATACTGGGTCTGATTGTGCCTCGATCTACTTAAGATACAAATATACTGTTTACTAGCTGCTTGTTACGTGTAATTGTTCTAACCATAGCGATCAGAGCATGTACGTACATCATAATTATGCAGATATTAAGTTAATGTGTACATAATATTATTATAAATATACGCAATGTTAAAATTGAAGCTCATTTATATAAATCAAAGAGTGCACAGGGCTGTATGTGCAGTGGGTGCCAGTGCTCGAGTGTGGCACCTGCCAAATTAAGGGAAATACAGTGGAACCTCTCTATAGTGGACACCACTGGGACCCAGCTGGCTGTCCTGTATACAGTGGAACCTCTCTATAGAGGACGCCATTCGGACCCAGCTGGCTGTCCTGTATACAGTGGAACCTCTCTATAGTGGACACCACTGGGACCCAGCTGGCTGTCCTGTATACAGTGGAACCTCTCTATAGTGGACACCACTGGGACCCAGCTGGCTGTCCTGTAGAGAGAGGTGTCTCTAATTCAGAGGTACGTAGATTTGTACACAAGTCTTTGTGGTTGGGGCAGCAGACAGTGTCCTCATTAGAGAGGTGTTCCTTATTCAAAATGTCCTTAATAAAGAGGTTCAACTGCACTGTACGTATAATAATATAAGTGGAGTAAAAATGGTTTCCACCAAACCAGTAGAGATGTAGGGATGGTGCCCCCTAACAAGTAGCTGCGTGGAAAACAAACTGGTGGAAAAAGTGTAAGAACAAGGAGGGGTATACGATGACATTCTAACAACCCAGGTCGCCATTCGTCAACTTCAAGGCACGTTGGATACATATACCAAAGAAGTGGTGACGGCTCCTGAGTAAGAAAAAGGTTACCAGCAAGAAAGTAGCACAGGTAGACATGAGCAGAGTTATTGATGAAGAGGGGAAGATAAGAGAGGGAGACGGGGCAAGGAAGGTTTGGAAGGCCCATTTTGAGCAGCTACTGAATGAGGGGGCAGCAGATGTTGGGGGCCAGAGGGAAACAGTGGTAGATGATGACATCAGAAATGAGCAGTTGGACAATGAGATCACAGCTGAGGAAGTGGCAGCAGCAATGGGGAAGATAAAGAGGAAAGCAGTGCCTGGGAAAGAAGGCCTGACAGCAGAGATGGTGGATAGGGACATACTAAGGAATCTGTGGGGTGCCCTATTTAATACATGTTGGAGAACAGGAGTAGTCCCAAAGGTGTGGAAGGAGAGCATGGTAGTCCCTGCACCGAAGAAGCCTAGGACAGGTCCCTGCATCCCAGATGATTTTAGAGGGATCGCACTTACTTCTGTGGTCTACAAAGCTATGTGTACTGTCATAAAGGAGCGAGTGGTGAAAGTGGCAGAGGAAAAGGGGCTGGTGTCAGAGGAGCAATGTGGATTCAGGAAGGGGAGAGGATGCAGAGATCAGTTGCTGACTCTAATGCTACTGGGGAAGATGAAGATGACAGCTAAGAAGAGGGGGATGTTTGGGGCCTTCATTGACCTGAAGAAGGCAAATGACACCATCGACCAAGCAAAGCTATGGGCACATCTGCAGAGCATGGGGCTGGGAGGAAGGTTGATAATATTCATGGAAGCAGCATACAAAGACGTGAAGTGTGAGGTCAGGGTTGGAGAAGCTATGTCGGAGGCATTTGAAGTAAGAGCAGGGCTGCGGCAAGGGTGTGTTGTTGCCTATTCTATTCTCGTACATTGATGAGATTACAACAAGACTGAGGCAGAGAGGGATGGGGGTGACATGTGGGAACAGGCTGATACCTGCTCTGCTGTATGCAGACGATATGGTGCTTTTGGCAGAGGATGAGAAGGGGATGGGAGAAAGCTTGAAGGTGTTGCAAGAATGGTGTGTGTACTGGTCATTAAGGGTGAATGGAAGCAAGTGTGGGGTGACCCATGCACTTCAGAAGGAAAGGAGAAGAGAGGAGTAAGGCATCATTCAATGTTGGGCAGGAAGCAATAAGAATGCATGGTATATACAAGAGTACAAGTACCTAGGATGTGTGGTGGACGAGTACTTGGGGTATAACAGCATGATTGAAGCAAGGGCAAAGGTAGGGATGAAGGCACTGTATGCATGGCTGCAAAGATGTAGGGCGTGTGTGGGAGAGTTGAGAAGAGGAACATTTGGGAAACTATTAGAGATGTTGGTTGAGTCAGTGGTGATGTATGGAGCAGAGGTCTGGGGATGTTGCAGACAGCTTGGGGAGGTTGAGCAAGTGCAGTTGTGAGCCATGCGAATCTTCCTGGGAGTTGGAAGGCTGCACCCCAAAGTGTCGCTACTGGTGGAAATGGAGGTGTTACCATTAGAGTGGGTAGCAAAACTGAAGTGTGTGGAATTCTGGTATAGGGTAATGAAACTAGGGGATGAAAGATTGGTGAAGCATGTGGCAGTGGAAGCTTGGAAGCAGAGAGAGATGAAGTGGATGAAAGACCTAAGGCAAAGCATACGAGAGATGGGATGGGGGGAGGTTAAGCTGGAGGATGTTGAGAAGCTGAGCAACTTCCAACTGAAGGAGATGTTGTAGGGAGCAGTCGATGAGTGAGAAGCCAAAGTTGGAAGTGCTAAGGATGATTGTGGACAAGGACTGCAAGGGGAGGAGTGCACAAATTGAGAGCAAGGAAGTAAAGAGGATGGTCACTAAGCTAAGAGGAGGGACAGCACAGCTGCGCATTGAAACCGGACGATGGAAAGGGGAAGGTAGAGAAGAGAGAAAATGTACATAATGCAATGGGCAAGAAGTGGAGGATGCAACGCACTTCCTTCTAAAGTGTGCAAGATGGCAGGTTGAGAGAGAAGAACTGATAGAAAGAGCCAACGGCACCCAGAGAGGGGGGAATTTGAAGCAGCGGATGAGGATGAGAAGTTTTCAATGATCTTGGATGTCATGTGCAAGGAAAGAGGAGTGGGGATGGTAATCAGAAAGATGTGGAAGAAGAGATTTGTGTGACGGTCAACAATTCTTTGTACTGTCTCAGTGAACTTTGTGTGTGTGTGTATTTTTCTTGAACAGTGCCTCATGGGGAGCAATCCCTAGTGCTTGTTTTGTACACTGCACGTGTGCACTCAAATATAATACTAATAATAATGTGTGTGTGTGTGTGTGTGTGTGTGTGTGTGTGTGTGTGTGTGTGTGTGTGTGTGTGTGTGTGTGTGTGTGTGTGTGTGTGTGTGTGTGTGTGTGTGTGTGTGTGTGTGTGTGTGTGTGTGTGTGTGTGTGTGTGTGTGTGTGTGTGTGTGTGTGTGTGTGTGTGTGTGTGTGTGTGTGTGTGTGTGTGTGTGTGTGTGTGTGTGTGTGTGTGTGTGTGTGTGTGTGTGTGTGTGTGTGTGTGTGTGTCTATACAGCATGTCTGATGGTATATAAATATCATTGCTTTATAATAATTATAAATAGCAGCATTAACTTGCTGCATACGATTGACATCACTGTTGTTATGGAACTTGCTGCAGAACAGAACAGATAACACATTTGCTTTTGAACTTCTTTCAGAAAGACAACTATGGAGTTGGTACAAGAGCCAAGGGTGGATGGAGTGAGTAGGACACACTCCTGTGACATTTGAAGAGTGACTCATTAAATGACAAGTGCAGACGGACCAAGGACATCAACAAATCGATTTACGGCTTGCGGAAGAATATCCACAGCAAGACCAGCTTCTATATCAAACAGAGCCGGCCCTACGTATATTCCTCGCAGAACACTGCGAACCTACCTCTACGTTCGTTACATGAAGTTTGTGTTTCTTTTCTACCTCGCCTTGTGCTGCCCACTGCCATTCATGCCGGATTTCATCGCGTGCCCCTGGGCTGTCGTCATGGGAGGACTTGGACTGATCTGCATGGCTCCTAATCTTCTCCCAGCACATCCACATCCCTTACTGGACCATCCCTGCTGTTCTTTCGCAGCCCATTCTCCCGGATGCTACCCAACCACAGCGGCGCGGGAAAATGAGTTCTACAAATTTCAGTTAGAAAGAGTGGAGGGCGTATATTTGACTTCTAGGGAGTGTGGAATTGGGATGATTCAGAGTTCTACAGGGAGCATCAAGTTCATGGCGCAATAGATTATCTAAACTATACGGTTGCATAGTTTAGATAATCTATGATGACGCTGAATGAGACTGCTGCCCGCATTGTGCGGAAGAGCTGCTGCACCTCAATGTGGGCGACCATTGTAGCCATCTCTCTGTCCGCTGGCATCTTTGGCTACAGCTTTTGGTCTGACAGACTGGTATAGATGTGGCACCATAGTTCAACATTACCACCAGCAATATTGACTAGTTCTGTACTTGCTGGGATCAATGTTGTGTTGATGAAACACTTAGTATGTAGCTACAGGTCTGCATTATCAGCATCAGCAGATATCAATGGCAAAATTCTAGTTGAAAAAACACCCACCCACTAGACACTAACCCTTAACCCTAGCCCCCCCCTTGCTGGTCCCTAAAGTAGTTATTGCCTGGATTAAACATCTGATTTATCCATGGCTACAGACTAATGCATTATTTATCTTTTCAGTGTTGCATGGGTGCTGTTGCAGATGGTGTAGTTAAAATAATAATAATAATAATAATAATAATAATAATAATAATATATTATTATTATCATAATATAATATATATATATATCATGAAATTATAGGCTGATACTAGTCTACTAGTATTGATCCGCACAGACACATCATATTATGTGTCTTAAGAAACCTACATGTGAGAACACTTTCTATCTAATGAAGACCTTGCTAGAGTTATTGTTAAGTGTTAACAACAGATCGAACACCATCCCATCAAGCACAGAACTAGGAGATATTGGATGCAGTAGTGTTGAACTTTAGCGTCACATCCACTACCATGTCAGATGCAAAGCGGAATGCAAAGATGCCAGCTGACACAGTGACAGCTGCAATGGTCACCCACATCATACAGCAAGACAGGAAGAAGCTCTTCCGCACAGTGCAGGCAGCAGTCTCATTCAGTGCCATGAACTTGATGCTTCCTGAAGACCTCTGTACCATCCCAACTCCTGACTCCCTAGCAGTCAAATATATGCCCTCGATTCTTTCTGACTGAAATACGTAGAACTCGTTTTCCCGTGGCTGAGTAGCATTCGGCAGGATGGGCTGCGAAAGAACAGCTGGGATGGTATAGTAAATGACGTGCATGTGCTGGGAGAAGATTAGCAGCCAAACCAGTCCGAGTCCACCCGTGATTGCAGCCCAGGGCCACCCGATGAAATCCGGCAGAAACGGCATCGGGATGCACAAAACGCAGTACAGAAGAAATACCCACCGCATGCAATGGATGTAGAGGTAGGTTCGCAGTGTCTTGTAAGGAATGTAGGGCCGACTCTCCTTTATGTAGAAGTTGGTCTTGACGTAGATACTCTGCCGTAAGAAAACCGTTCTTCCAAATGTATGCACTAAAACGTTCTCCTTCGTAGCTCTTGCGGCCTGTACGTCGCCTACCTGGACGGCCTGCACAGACGTTAGCTCCGCACCGACGACCGTAGTGGACTGATCTTGTATTTGTTGGTAAGGGCTCGAAGACATACTCACTTCTACCTACACAAAACCTGTATCTATCTTATCTAAGGCACGGCTAGAAACAGGAATGACCGATCATAAATATAGTTAAATTCATAATGAATACCATTATAAGGCAGTGTGAATAACATGCATAATATTATTACAGAGTATGAATATTATTGTCACCCCAGGTAAATACATTGTGCAGGAACATGACCATATGTCAGAGAGGCCAATGAAAGGTGTGAAGCAGCTGCAAGGATGACCTATGAATTGGGGGGGAACCAATCCTGCAGTATGGTAGAAGAGGAGTATTTCTGCTCCAAGTGTCCAAAGCAGTTCTCTTCACACTCAGGCCTTCTACGACATCAGAAGAAAGAGCATGGTGTGGAAACTGAGGGAGGCATCAAATGCTGCGAGGACAACTGTGAATTTTCTTGCTGCTTCATGTGGCAGCTCAGAAAACCATCTGACCCAGGAGTACGGCATGAAGATGAGCACTGAATGGAAGGAATTCAAGAGTGAAGCAGGTTCATTGGTGCTATATAAGTGTATGTAGCTAGCTAGATTTGTAAAGCTATGTATCTCCTAATGAATACACTTGTACTAGAAACCTACAAGTTTTCTTCCACACAATGTAATCACTGCAGAGCTTGCTGAGTGGAAAACTGACTATGAGGTAGCTAGAGCATGATGCCATGTACGTGAAAGGCACTGGAGACAAAACTACTGACGAATGCACCACTTCCTACTACCAGTGCAATATATAAAAGTGGGGTCAAGACTCTGTTCAAGTTCAAGTAATAGAATTCATAATCTATAGATAACTATATTCAATATGCTGCAGGGAAATCTAGTAAAATTCATGCAAAATAATGATATCCATTCTATATAGCGCATATATATTTAATATTTAATGTCTTACCTCTCCCGTTCTGCTTTAACACCCCCAAGGACTCCTTAGAGTCCCCTTAGGCATTGGCCCAGGCTATCAGGACCAGGGAGCCAACCTATATTGTTGTTGCACTGGCTTGGTCTTAAGTGGGCTGGTCCCGCCCCTGCGTGACCTTTGACCTATCACCTGTGAGCTTTGACCTCGAGGGTCAACCGGCTCCTATTTTCTAATTACTCTCCCTCGTAGTTTAGCCCTGGGGGACGGGCCCAAACCACACTTTCACGCCCTCTGAGGAGAGCGGAGAGGAAAGCAAATTACAGAAGTGATGTAACATAAGGTGAATTGCTGTGAGACACTAGATTAAGAAGGAACTAATGAAGGCAACAAACACACAGTCAAACAAACAAACAAACAAACAAAAACAAAAAGATTTAAAAAAAAAACCCGCCAACTGCTTTCAGGACTTGCTTGCCGCCCTTGGGAATCTGTCGTGTGCACTCGATGAGAGGGCCCGGCACGCATGCGCAGTAAGTGCCGCCTTCAGCCCTTAGCCCCTCCTTCCAATGGTCCTTGTGCGTAGTGCGCCAGGACCATCACGTGAGCATGACCACTCACGAGTCTGCCATTAACCACGTTTAACAGGTTATACTCCGAATGTACAACCGATTCGCAACTTGGCCCAATTCGAAACCGGTCGACCCGATTCCAAATTCTAATTGCACCTGACCCGCTTTGAAACAGGTCAGAGAAAATGGCCGGCTTTAAAACGGGCTAACCGGTTTTGTTACTATTAATTAAAAAAACTGATGTGATTCATTTGGTGAATTTATCATGACAAGTACACGCGGTTAGCAGTGTGAGTGGAACCAAATAAAAGGTAGCTTTAGACGAAGTCAGCCCAATTTTATATCAGGTCAGCTTGGTTTTAAACCAGGCTAATCGGTTTTATATCAGGTCAACCCGGTTCAAAACCAGGTCTGTACAGTTTTATACCAGGTCAGCCCGGTTTTAAATCAGGTCAGCTGGCTTCATAATGATATATATCATAATATCATATCTTAAAAACTGCTGACGAATGGTGACCTGGGTTGTTAGTATGTCATCGTATACCCCTCCTTGTTCTTACACTTTTTCCACCAGTTTGTTTTCCACGCAGCTACTTGTTAGGGGGCACCATCCCTACATCTCTACTGGTTTTGGTGGAAACCATTTTTACTCCACTTGTTTCTGTCCTTTTTATGGAGTGCCAGCTACACATCATTAAGATTAAATCTTTAATTCTTGGAACACATGAACCACATGCATGCAAACTTTCGCTGCAAGCATACAAGTATTAGAACACATATAAATATGGCTATACAAATATGACAATTTCAATCGTAGTTAATTCCCATAGAAACGGCTCAGGCGCAAACCAAAGGGAATGGCCACGAGCCACGCAAATCTCAGTACCTTAATTAGAACTCATTATCTCCATGCGTCGTTCAGTACGAGGTGGGTAACATGGCACACTCCGACAATCCATCCCAAAGAACGAGCCACTATCTGACGCAAACTCAATGAAATGTGCCGGTTTTCTTGTTTCTACGTATTCCAAATTGTGCCACGTAACATGGCGCCCGACAATCCTGCTGCGCTGCCTGGGTGAGCATAGTCTGACGTAGCCCAACCCATTCCTGCCTCGCGATGATGTCATCGCAAAATGGAGGCAGGAATGGGTCGGGCTACGTCTAGTCTCGTGAACCAGCCCCCCCGAGAGGTGGTCTGGCACAATTGCTCAATATTTTGATTAATTGGAAACTTTCGGTATAGGGCGTGCGTGACACTCCCTATAATACTAGGTTGTTGTCGTCCGCACCGTCATCGCGTGGATTAAACGGCTATGCAGTGCATCTTGTGCGGCCAAGAGTCGGCGTACCATCGAGTTATTACCACGGCCTGGATCAATGGCCTTCCGCAAGCCTTCCACGCCCCGAAAGAAAGGTCACCACTACTTCCTCTTGCACAGGTTTCACCTGTGAGTAGCCAAGTTTCGACGCTGCTTCACAAAGAGCCTTCTTCAACTCCATCCGACGCCGTCCTCGTCCGTACTATCTACGTCCGTACGAAGGAATATATCACGTGCGCGTCACGAGAAACAGGGGCGCCTGCCAACATCGTGGCAGGCGCCCCCTAGGGCGCTAACTAAATTAGGGGGCAATTGTGCCAGACCACCTCTCGGGGGGGCTGGTTCACGAGACTAGGCTACGTCAGACTAGGGTGAGCAACAACCCCCGTGCGACCGTTGTTCGGATAGGCGGCGGCCATTTGTACGAACGACGTCATTGCAAATGGCGTCTCACCGATAAGCGGCGTACGAAGAAGCTGGAAAATCGTCATATGCAGACTGCATCGCGCTGACCTCTAAGGTACAAAGGAAAACAGTGAGTCGAACGCCGCGCAGTTCTGTAATTAAATCATTTCCATAATTCCCAGCGTTCGTGCGCTAGAGCGCCGGGAGAAGAAGACGAAATGCGGCCGGAAAGTGCATGGACGTTTTCTATGCGCTGGCGTGTTTTCGCGTGAAAGAAGGGGTATCATTGTCTTCTGTATAGTGCGCACTTTCGCCTCGACAGTTGTATTTGCCCAGTTTCCACTCTGTAGAACACTAGCGGCGGTTTTCCATTGTATTACGGTATACAAACAACCGCCACCATCCCTACATAGACAGCACTACCGTGCTGTCTGATCATGATATAGTGCATGTATGCACAGGGCAATAAGTGCAATAAGTGCATATATAGTTTAATTTATTTTATATGAATAATGCACTGTTGAGTATTTTGTGCTGCATAGGTGTATTTACTGTATGAAGCCACATATATTGCAGTATATCATACTTAGAAATAATATTGTTATTTGTGAAAGAGTGCTGTCATGAGGGAGTATGCTGTGTTCAGTGTTTGCAGTCCCGGATGGTAGCGAGGGGTAGCTGACGTCAGGACTGACCCCGCCTCCAACCAGTACCCGGCTTCATACAGTTGCTTAGCAGCCACTTGAGCATGTGATCTGACATTGTCCAATGAGAGCTTAGCAATGACCTCACTCTCTCCACACTCCAGCAACACAGAGAACAGCTTCAAGTCTACGTCAGGGCACTGCGCCATAGATTTGTGCAAGTGGGTAAAGAGGGGAGTGCTGACAATGGAAGGCAGAGCCCTTCTCAACACCAGCAACTCAATTAGGGATCCATCTTCTGCTATTGCAAGGACCTCTTGCTCCTGCAGCAAAATTGACAGAGTCAGTGCATGGATGAACCAGATTAAACTCTGTTAGGGTGCCTGTGGATGTCTAACATTCATGTGTGAGATGCAGTCCAGTGCCTTCTGGTGGAGGTCTGTGTTGGCTGTGATGAATGCAAACTTGCACGCCAGAACAGACTGGCCTGCGTCGAGCAATCTGGAGTAGAGCTGGGCATCAGTCTGCAGAGAGTCATGTGAAGGAGTTGGTAACACCTAGTAACATTGCTTCTCAGGAAGCAGGAGTGTACACTGCGGCAAGGGTTTGTTAGGGAATGCATCTGGCCCTCAAAACCAAGCAACTCAATCCTCCTTCACAACTCACTTTTACAGGTATTGTGTCCAGGCCAGCTCGCAGCAGTGGGACCATATGTCTTGCTTCTTTGTGTTCCACGGTTGCCTCCAGCAATGAGCCCCACTGGGACTGAGTGTCTCTTCAAGCACAAAGGTCAGATGCGCATACAATTAACAGTACAACAGTGGCTGAACCTTACTTTGGTAGTGAGGCAATTACTTTACTACCAAGTGACCACAAACCAGACCAGACCTTAGCACATACAGTATATACAGTACACACAAGTGAGGTATTCTAATAGGAGTATTATTCGTAAACCGAAATGCTGAGTCCACAATACGTGAGGCTTGTGGAGGATCATATGCATGGATACACAATAGAAAAAGAGATCTATGTAGGCGTGTAAAATTGCACAATAAAATATTCGGAGGATAGTTTTAAAAATACCCTCCAATGAGATCATGCGCCATCCTTTCCCACCTGGAGGTAGGCCAGAGCTTCAGCAACTGTGCCAAGGTGGTTAACCGGTCGGCAGACGTTGCCACAGAGAGAAGAGCAGAGAACAAGGTGCCCCTGCCTTCCTGGGAACCCAACGCCTCTGGCTTCACCTGTGCAGGATGCACGTAAGTGGATGAGTGCAGTCACATGCTGTCTTACAAGTGAACACTGCTCGTAGGTATGTACATATATGATATATATACACCAAACAAAATGACACCAACTCATATTTTTTCCTTACGTGTGTTCTTGATGTGGGTACACAAATGGAAGAAGAGTAGTCTCTAAATTATGATTGCATACGTACATGGCTGAAATCAATTATACAGTGAAACCTGGCTAAGACAACCACCTGTTGGCCAGTTCTAACTGACTGTTATAGAGAGGTGGCTGCTCTGCAGAGATAGATTCCAATGCTTTAGTGCTATCAGGGCCAGGGAGGCTGGCTGTTTTAGAGAGGTGGCTGCCTTACACAGTGACCATCTTAGACAGGTTCCACTGTATTTGATGTCATTGGTGTGTATGGTGTCCGTACAATATGTAGGGAAGGTCAAACAAATAGTTTTCATTGAGCTGAAGCTAGGCCATCAGATAAAATTCATCCCAAATCAATGAAGACCAGTAATATTGAATGACACAAAGTATAATGTACAGAGGGTTGAGTTTATTTGCCTAAATGATATGACAAGAACAGTCTGTGGCTAGGTGCAGATTTGTAGGAAGTACCAGTGAGCTTCATCAGAGCCAAATGATGTGTAAAGGCAACATAGTTGTAAATTGATACAGGCTGGAAGGACTCAATTTCAATGCGTCCCTAAATGTAACATAAACACAAAGTGTACTTCATATGTGTGTGCCCAAATCCTAAACAAGGAAGTAGAAACACATCCTTGACAAACACCAGAGAAGTTGACGTGCTGAACCAGCGGAACAGTGTGAAACATGCTCTTGGAGCTCGGTACAGCGCGCGTATATAGTCACACATGCTATATTCAGGCATTGTATTGTATCGTATTGTATTCAGTAGAAATGAATGGCATGGAGTTAGGTAAGTGGTTGAGTGAGTATGAAGTGCATGTCTGCCGTTGAA
>OX465053.1:555042-625042 GCA_949841015.1 Aplysina aerophoba | reverse complement strand
TCGCGATGCAGCGCTTCTTCAGTGACCTTCAGCAGCACTGCAGGAGGAGGAATAGAAGTGTGTGCTGTGTGTGTGTGCATGTGTGTGTGTGTGTGTGCATGTGTGTGTGTGTGTGTGCGTGTGTGTGTGTGTGTGTGTGTGTGTGTGTGCATGTGTGTGTGTGTGTGGTGTGTGTGTGCATGTGTGTGTGTGAGTGTGTGTGTGTGTGTGTGTGTGTGTGTGTGTGTGTGCATGTGTGTGTGTGTGTGTGTGTGGTGTGTGTGTGCATGTGTGCGTGTGTGTGTGTGTGTGTGTGTGTGTGTGCATGTGTGTGTGTGTGTGTGTGTGTGTGTGTGGTGTGTGTGTGCATGTGTGCGTGTGAGTGTGTGTGTGTGTGTGTGTGTGTGTGTGTGTGCATGTGTGTGTGTGTGTGTGTGTGTGTGTGTGTGTGTGTGTGTGTGTGTGTGTGTGTGTGTGTGTGTGTGTGTGTGTGTGTGTGTGTGTGTGTGTGTGTGTGTGTGTGTGTGTGTGTGTGTGTGTGTGTGTGTTTGCGTGTGTGTGCATGTGTGTGTGTGTCCTCACTCAGTGTGTCACACAGCTTGCTCTCCTCCTTGGTCTCCTTCTCCCCGGTAACCCACTGCGCCCTCAAGGAGCACTGACTCACTGTCACCCCCTTCTCCAGGTCGAGGTAGTGCCCAGTGAGGTAGCTCTTCTGTGCAGAGAATGAAACAGAGCTCACCTCACCTGATGACTGTCTTCACATATGTACATACTGTACATACGTTAGTACACATACATATGTACTTATACACACATAATGTACAGTACATATACAGTGGAACCTCCTTATAAAGGATACTGGTTAAAAGAGGACACTGTCGGCAGCCCCAACCACATAGAGCTGTGCATACAACTACCTCGGAATTAGGGACACCTCTCTATACAGAACAGCCAGCTGGGTCCGAATGGCGTCCTCTATAGAGAGGTTCCACTGTATATGTATAAACCATAAAGCTACCACATTTGACTGACAAGCAGGAATAGCAAAGGGAAGGGAGAACCTGCCTGGACGTGCCAATGGTCTCACAAGCATATACTCCCTCACCTTCACTTGGCCAATATCTCCACCTCCAGTTGTTTCGTAAAACACGTGGGTGCTAGGTACCACCTCAAACGTGTCATCAGTGCCAGTACCCTGTACACTCGGCACTTGCTCCCCTTCTGCAGCAGCTGCAGTGTCAGACGTGCCGGCTGGGTCGGTTGAAGGGGAATACCCTTTCAGTACAGAGTACCCTCTCAGTGGAGAATACCCCAGAGGAGGGATGACTTTAGCAGCAGACTTGACAAGGGACACTGCCTGCGTGAGGGATGGTCTGTGGACAAGACAAGTGTGTGCTGTAGAAACACACACTGGGTCCACCGGACACACTGATTAAGTGTACTTGCTAGCAGCAGAGGAGACGAGATACAGTATGTATTTGATGGATGTGTGTGTCAACAGGGAGATGTGGCACATATTATGTCAGTACGTATGTATGCGTGATGACAGTGACACTTACTGTATAAGAACAGTGGCATCTGTTGTGTATCATGATGACTGTGACATTTACTTTATATGATGACAGTGACATCTGTTGTGCATGATGACAATAACACATGCACCACATGTCACATGACGTCCCTGACCTGTAGCGCATGACCCTCTGCACACTGTCACTGCCCTGTACCCACAGCTGCTCCACTCTGTCTGCTCCTCTCCCCAAAAAACCCTGCACCACACCACTCTTGGGGTCACCTGTCAGGTCTGAACACAGGACCTGGGCGGAGGAGGGGGGAGCAAAGGGGGGCAGAGGGAGGAGATGGAGAAAGAGTGGAGAGGAAATGGAGAGGGGAGAGAGTGGAGAGGAAAAGGAGAGGGGGAGAGAGTGGAGAGGAGAAGGAGAGGGGAGAGAGTGGAGAGGAGAGGGAGAGGGGGAGAGAGTGGAGAGGAGAGGGAGAGGGGGAGAGAGTGGAGAGGAGAGGGAGAGGGGGAGAGAGTGGAGAGGAGAGGGAGAGGGGGAGAGAGTGGAGAGGAGAAGGAGAGGGGGAGAGAGTGGAGAGGAGGAGAGGGGGAGAGAGTGGAGAGATAAGGAGAGGGGAGAGAGTGGAGAGGAGGAGGAAAGAGGGAGACAACAGAAAGCCGATACAACTAAGGTACAAAAAATAAGATAACACTTCAAATGAAGTATAAGTAACTACCTCCACCTCCACCAGAGCAGCCCCTACCTCCACCGCCACCAGAGCAGCCCCTACCTCCACCTCCAACAGAGCAGCCCCTACCTCCACCGCCACCAGAGCAGCCCCTACCTCCACCGCCACCACAGTACCCCCTACCTCCACCTCCACCACAGTACCCCCTACCTCCACCTCCACCACAGTACCCCCTACCTCCACCTCCACCACAGTACCCCCTACCTCCACCTCCACCACAGTACCCCCTACCTCCACCTCCACCAGAGCAGTCCCTACCTCTACCTCCACCACAGTACCCCCTACCTCCACCTCCACCACAGTACCCCCTACCTCCACCTCCACCACAGTACCCCCTACCTCCACCTCCACCACAGTACCCCCTACCTCCACCTCCACCAGAGCAGTCCCTACCTCCACCGCCACCACAGTACCCCCTACCTCCACCTCCACCACAGTACCCCCTACCTCCACCTCCACCACAGTACCCCCTACCTCCACCTCCACCACAGTACCCCCTACCTCCACCTCCACCACAGTACCCCCTACCTCCACCTCCACCACAGTACCCCCTACCTCCACCTCCACCATAGCACCCCCTACCTCCACCTCCACCAGAGCAGTCCCTACCTCTACCTCCACCACAGTACCCCCTACCTCCACCTCCACCACAGCACCCCCTACCTCCACCTCCACCAGAGCACCCCCTACCTCCACCGCCACCAGAGCAGCCCCTACCTCCACCTCCACCACAGTACCCCCTACCTCCACCTCCACCAGAGCAGCCCCTACCTCCACCTCCACCACAGTACCCCCTACCTCCACCTCCACCAGAGCAGCCCCTACCTCCACCTCCACCACAGCACCCCATACCTCCACCTCCACCAGAGCAGCCCCTACCTCCACCTCCACCAGAGCACCCCCTACCTCTACCTCCACCACAGTACCCCCTACCTCCACCTCCACCACAGCACCCCCTACCTCCACCTCCACCAGAGCACCCCCTACCTCCACCGCCACCAGAGCAGCCCCTACCTCCACCTCCACCACAGTACCCCCTACCTCCACCTCCACCAGAGCAGCCCCTACCTCCACCTCCACCACAGTACCCCCTACCTCCACCTCCACCAGAGCAGCCCCTACCTCCACCTCCACCACAGCACCCCATACCTCCACCTCCACCAGAGCAGCCCCTACCTCCACCTCCACCAGAGCAGGCCCTACCTCCACCTCCACCACAGCACCCCCTACCTCCACCTCCACCACAGCACCCCCTACCTCCACCTCCACCAAGCTGTGGGCGTGCAGAACAGCCTGCAGCTCATCCAGAGGGCAGTGCAGGGCAGAGAACTCCAGCAGAGACAGCCGGATGGACGGCTCCTGGACACTGCCGCTCAGAGCAACGTCCCTTCATGGGAGAGGGAAAAGGCAGGGGTGAAGACAGGGCTGGCTGAGCAAGGTACCTCTGTCGCCAGAACAGGCTCAGACTCGGTAGGACTGGGCAAACTGTTGAGCAATCACGTAGCAGTGAAAAAATAGATAGAAATGTAAGACGTTTCGACCGTGAAGGTCTTCGTCAGTTACAACGCATTGTAACTGACGAAGACTTTCGCAGTCGAAACGTCTTACATTTCTATCTGTTTCAACTGCTACGTGATTGCTCAACAATTGGCCCAGTCCTACCTATGCCGTAGCAATGAGTCTCTACCAAGTTATTAATTAGGCTCAAACTCCTTTTGAAAAGACAACTGACTAGCACTGTGTGTCAAAAGATTCACATGTAGAAGTGTACATACATACTTACGCACATACGTACAGAAATGCATATGCGGAGACAGTTTGAATGGTCAACCACATTTGAACACTACTGTCACTGGTCACACTACTGTCACTGGTCACACTTCTGTCACTGGTCACACTACTGTCACTGGTCACATGACACCTATACATCAGGTTAGAGCCTTACCACACCCTCCACCCAACACCCACTCACCCCCACATCCCCTTCACCACTATCCCACTCACCTACACACCTTCCATCCAGTACTCAACCTCACATGCATTACTTCTTGGCACAACTTCACAGCCACTGTGATGTCATTTTGCTCCAGTCCCGCCCTGATAAGTAATATGAGGGTTTCCCCCTGTCCTTGTGAAATTGATGCATCCTCGTCATATTCTGTAGTGTCCAATCCAAGCAGACGAGACACTTCAAGGACCTGCAAAGGTAGGTACATACAGACACAGGAACCAAAGACAAACAAAGAAAAATAAACAACAAACAAACAGTAGAGAGGATTGAGATTCACTTCAGTTGACAGTTGCACTGTACACAATAAGGTAAACAAATGAACAAACAAACAAATACTTGAAATGGGTGAATTCGTGAGCAATTCACGTGGCATAGAAAGTCAATAACAGAACGTTTCGGCCTCGAGGGCCTTCTTCAGCTGTTACACTGAAGAACAGCTGTAACAGCTGAAGGAGGCCCTCGAGGTCGAAACGTTCTGTCATTGACTTTCTATGCCATGTGAATTGCTCACGAATTCACCCATTTCAAGTTCAACGACATGGCAATGAGCCTCTACAATATAAACAAACAAATACTATAATCTTACCTTTCTGTGTTGTTTGTAGACTTGCGGAGAAACACTCAGCAGCTCTTTGATAATGTCAAGTTTATTCTCACATATACGAACTGTCAGGAAAATAATAACAACACAGCCTGAGTATGACATGTCACTGAATGTCACTGTAGGCATACTAACTTGCTGGAAACATGGCAATACTGAGTGACATCACAATACTGAGTAATACTGAGTGACATGTCAGTACTGAGTGACATGTCAGTACTGAGTGACATCACAATACTGAGTGACATGACAATACTGAGTGACATGTCAGTACTGAGTAACATGACAATACTGAGTGACATGACAATACTGAGTGACATGTCAGTACTGAGTAACATGACAATACTGAGTGGCATGACAATACTGAGTGACATGTCAGTACTGACTGACATCACAATACTGAGTGACATAGCACATACGTACGTAACAGATTCAATCAGCAACAACTGACTGCACAACGTTTTGGCCACGTAGGCCTTCGTCAACTGCATACATAACTGTACGCTGAGTGACATGGCTGAGTGACACGACTGAGTGACATGACTGAGTGACGTGACTGAGTGACATGACTGAGTGACATGACACATGTATGTATGTACATTAATACATAGAGGCAACATAATTAGCAACGCATGTTCATCTCACGTTTGAGGGGTATCATGCCCAAGCCGAGGCTGTCCAACACTTCACACGCTCGTATCAGATTCAGTTCAGTCACTGCTCCTTTGGTGCTGTTGCCTAGCAACTGGAGGCACTTTTTAGCCAATGCAATTTCACTGTCGCTGGGGCTTGTTGCTGCGTTAGTGTACTCACAGGCGGCGGTGAGCACTAATTGGGCAGATTTGGCCTCTGGAAGGCGATAAGAGAACACATCACTAGTGACCACGGATGAACTGCTCCTGGATCCACTCCAAGAGGGTTGTGGTTGGATTGGGAATGGGAATGGGCAGGTTAGGAGCTGACTTCCCAATTCGATGTCATCACTGTGTCCACTGCACATCAAACTCAGAGCAAAGATCTGAGGAGAAAAACAGTCAGGAACCACTGAGGACCACGGCAACAACTGCCAAACAACTCTTCTTTCTACTTACAGTATATGGTGTTGTGCTCCTTATGCACAGACACACAGACACACATACAAACAGACTACACACATACACACATACATACAGACACTGAAAAACAGACTAAATACATACACAGACACACACAAGCATACACACACACACACACCACACACACACACACACACACACACACACACACCACACGCTCACGCGCACACACACACACCACACGCTCACGCACACACACACACACACACAAGCATACACACACACACACACACACACACACCACACGTGCATGCACACACACACACACACAGACACACACCACACGCGCATGCACACACACACACACACACACACACAGACACACGCACGCATATACCTCACACGCGCGCGCACACAGGGAGAGGTGGCGGAATGCAAGGGACAAGAGAGAACAGTGCAGCAAACACAACTCGCACGCACGCATGCACTCACCTCGTGGCACGAGCTTTCTGCCACGCATTGAAAGACTGTTTGCCTCATGTCAAGGAGATCGCCAAGCACATCTTTCCATTGCATCTGACTCAACTGTCCTTGTCTAGTGAAGACAAATAAACACCACTTCCAACAGTGTCACTGAGCTGTGAAAGATGCAGATGCCTGCTCTACTACATGTGGGGCTCATGCAGCAAAACAGATTTGCATTTTGCAAGATACAGTGAGGTTAACAGTGACCACAGGCTCTTAGTGGCGGCCCACGGGATCCATAATAGAAGCCTCATGCTGTTATGGAGCTACACTTGCATTCCTTGGTGCAGACTGAGTGTAGTGGCTCAGGGCTGTTAGTAATGGCCCGTGCTAGCACACCCCATGCACCTTCCTGCAGTGCGTGTGAACTGCACAAAAAGCTGCTCCACAGCCTTAGTGGCTCAGGGCTGTTAGTAATGGCCCCCGCTAGCACACCCCACGCACTGTACCTTCCTGCAGTGCGTGTGAACTGCACAAAAAGCTGCTCCACGGCCTTCGGATCGTTCTGCAGGCTCTTAAGAGTACTGAGTGGCTTCTTCACATCATTCACAGAAAGTAACCAGGCAGCTTCCAGCAGGGAGCGAAGTTGGTCAACTTCGTCGTGAAGGAGACTCAGTCCTTGCGTGTCTCTGTCAGTGGAAGCAGAGGAGTTGGTGCTCACTTACAGACACAACTCCGTCACAGCAGCCAAGACCCCACACAGTCAGACACATACTGTACCTACCTACCTACATACATACATACATACATACATACCAACGTACGACTCACTTGCTGTTCCTCTTTGGTTGGCAGTCAAGTATCTTCTCTGCTACAGGCAGCTGGTCACTTCTTTGGGATGTTTGAGAGAAGGGTGAGGGATGTGAGGTGATGAGTGAGGTGTGTTATAGTGTGGGGTAAGTGTGAGGCACATGCACGCACGTACGTACGTACATACATACATGCGTACATACGTGAGTGTGCATGGAGCTGCAAGAGTCTACCACAGGGTGAACACATCAGACGTCTACCTGCACAGTCGCACTGTCTGCACGCACCTCAAAGAAGCGTAAATGCAGTGAAGGGCAAGACAAAGCACTTCAGAGTCCTCTGATATCACCTTCACTGTGCTGTCCTGTGTCCCAACCAGAAGGCAGGCAGAGAGAGGGCGCAGTACACCAGCACACTGTTGTCCACACACACACTCACAGCGGTACGTACACATCCTCACCACCACGGCCGCACAACACATGCTCTTACATCTACAACTCCCTCTTACATAAAACAGATATACATACTGTACACCATCTCCACGTACAACCACATCTTCACTGTACCCTCTCACACTAATACCTCTAGCACACCTCACACCAACACACACACTCACAAGCACATCCTCCCACCCTCACAAGAACACACACACGTGCGCATACACACACACATACACACACACGCGCGCGCACACACACACACACGCACGCACACACACACACACACACACACACACACACACACACACACTCACAAGCACATCCTCCCACCCTCACAAGAACACACACACACGTGCCCATACACACACACATACACACACACGCACGCACACACACACACACACACACACACACACACACACACACACACACACACACACACACACACACACACACACACACACACACACACCTTGTCAGTGAGCAGTTGCAGCACAGCCAGGCACGGCTCCAGGTCCTCTGCTGCGACCTGAACCAGAAAGTCCTCCAAGACCTGTCCACTGGCTCCGGGGACAACAGCCTCCGTACGGCACAAGAAGGGGTGCACATGGCTAAGGAAGCTCTCCTGAAAGTGCTGCACATCAACCTGCAAGGAGGAAGGGGCAAGGACACCAGTGGGGGAGTGGTTGTACAAGGAGGAAGGGGCGGGACATGAGTGAGGGGAGTGGTCGTACCATTATACCATTTCACCATACAGCTGAAGGAGACAGAGAGGTACAAAGCTAAATGAACACATGCTTCTCCGACCATCTGTCTGAGCTGACGGCAGTGGATGGGTACAGCTACTACTGTACATTGAGTGCTTGTGGTGTGACAGCTCTCATCTACCGGGTTTAGGGTACCACTCTGACACGAGGCTGTAGGAGCTGGGTTGTAGTTGTGGCTGACCCCACCCCCAGTGGGGGGAGAATCCTATTATTAAGTGCCGACTGCTCCTCCTGTTCCCTCTCACCTTTCGCATCATGGCCTGAACCTTCTCCAAGTTGCTCATTCGTCGCAGGTGAGGGAGGGAGAGGGTGGGGTCCACATGGCAGTGGTACACTAGTGTATGCAGCGTCTGGAAGTCATGGTGCACCACCCCAAGACCAGGGACCTGGTACTCAATTCCAAGTTCCACCAGTGCAAGGGCATTGTCAACCTGGAGTGGGAACAGGAATAGGATGTGTGTGTGCGTGAGTGTGGTGTGTGTGTGTGTGTGTGTGTACATGTGCCTGTGTGTCTGTGTGTGTCTGTTTGTACACATGTCGGCATGTGTGTATGTGCGTGTGTACATGTGTACATATGCATATGAATGTGTCTGCATGTACCACTCCAGCTGTATGCTCCTCCACAACTACGTACGTAACATTCTACCATGAGGGTCAACACATCACAGACAGACCATGTGGAAATGCACTGGCACCCGACGCCCACTCCTGGCTCAGCCCACCTGCCCAGAGAGTTGCTCAATCTCCATTGTGCGCTCTGAGTACCAAAGGGTCAGCAGGTCGGCTGTCAGGACACCCCTAGCACAAGACAGTAACCTTTACACACATGTACACACACACAGCATACACACACACACACATCACATACGTACACAAACACACATGCACATATGCAACACACACACACACACGCACACACACAGACACACACACACACACACACACACACACACACACACACACACACACACACACACACACACACACACGCACATACGCAACACACACACACACACACACACACACACACACACACACACACACACACACACATGCACACACACACACACACACACACACACACACACACACACACACACACACACACACACACACACATGTACACACACGTACACACACACACACACACACACACACACACACACACACACACACACACACACACACACACACACACACACACACACACACACACACCTATAATTCTCCCAGTCGGGCTGTTCCCGGTACAGGAAGTCTCCTGACTCCCTCCGAGCCAGCTCCTCAGGTGTGACATCAAACAACTCCATGAGCTGAGGGTCCTCACACCAGTCTGCCTCTCGAAGGACCTCCTGTCCCCACGGCAACACCTCCCCCTTGGCACTAGTGCAAACAACACAGTTCAGCTTCCAGTACAGTCATTCGCATCATACGGTATACATACCTCATCTGTGGGAGGATGTGCCTGTAATCTCCAGGGGGTGTGGTTTCAGGAAAATTAGAAATAATGGCCAGCCAGTGTGGCAGTGCTGCTTTGCCAAAGATGGAAAGAAGCACGCCCACAGAATCAGCATCCCCCATCTGCAGAGAAACCATCAGTGAAGGAAATGAAACACAGGCTCGTTGCTGCCTGATGACCCCTAACAACGCCTCACCAATTCATGACAACACAAGAGAACATTTCAGTCTCTCGCTTCAACTACAACAGCAGTAGTGCCAAATTAATTAAAAATTAATTAATTAATTTAACCCCCTTGATAGATCTATCGACCAGTCCCTCATGTGTGTAGTTGTTGGTTGAGGAAAACGTAATCAGCTTCAAACATGCCCGCCCACAAGCGGTTAGTTATCAAGAGAAGGTTGGCCATAAAGGCGCATCACAACCGCTCCATCCCGAACTGGTTTCGAATTAAGACAAACAACACAATAAAAAACAACTCCAACTGGTGAAACCGGAGAACAATGAAGATCCACTTGTAACAGCTGTTGCATTAGCAGTGTGTTAGCTCTGTACTGTGTTGTGGACACACATCCTCTTTCAATTAAACAAGAAAGGGTTCTCCCATACCAGCTAAAAAACGGGCTGAAACCTTGCCGACGTTTCGACTAGAATGCTCTGGTCTTCTTCAGGGCAAAGAACAGGAGAATGGAGAACGGCAATAAATTTGAAATTAACTTGTGGAACACACACAGCATCTCACAGTGCCACCACCTAGTATCTGCGTTGTGAACAGAGGCTCATGCGTGCCTTCTCACTCTGGCGTAGTTGGCTGCCAGCTGGACTGCATTCTCCTCCCGGAACCATCTAAACTCCTCACTCTGGTACCGGTCATCAACATAGCGTGGTCCACCAAGGATCCGCTGTAAGAAAAAGGAGGCACTTCACACACACATGCACACGCACATACACATACACATGCACATACACATACACATACACATGCACATACACATACACATACACATGCACATACACATACACATACACATGCACATACGCACACACGCACACACACATCACACACACATGCAAATACACACGCACACTTGCTCACTTCATAGCAAGAGAGACGGTCCAGCGTCACCAACAGCCTCAATCGGCACTGACACAGAAACTTCTGCTCCTCACTCAAGCTACCCCAGCTCAGGATACGCCTTCTAATCTCCTCAGGGTTATCCTCATCTCCATTTTCTTCCTGTTCCTCCTCAAGTGAGAGCAGTCCCTCCCGCTCTCCTTGGGCCCCCACCAGCTGAGAGAACTCCGTCTTAGACAGCCCGTATGTGAGGAGGGATCTGGTGACGTCAAAGGAGTCCGGTACACAGGAGAGGCACTCCCTCAACACCCAGTGGATGTTGTTCACTTTGGCCTGCAGTGCAGGGGAGGAGAGGGGAGGGGAGGGGAGGGGAGGGGAGGGGAGGGAAGGGGAGGGGAGGGGAGGGGAGAGGGAGGGGAGGGGAGAGGGAGGGGAGGAGAGGGGGAAGAGAGGGATGATGTGAGGAGGGAGCAGCGGCCAAAATGTGAACAAAATACTGTGTTAACACAGAGGTAACAACGTGAAATATAATTACACATACACAATCATTGAAAAACATCACATGCAAATGCACTAATTCTCCGCACAAAATGCTACACCTGATGCAGTACTTTCATGAATCGCTCGAACAATAACCAACTTGCACTCTCACCAAGTAATTCCGTATGGAGGCCGCTGACATGGGTGTTCTCTCCCACTGCCGCTGGTACACAACGTCACAGTCCAGCCCATAGGCCCTTGCCAGGGACAAAGCCTCCCCGTATTCCTCAAGGCGGAGCTTCCTCTCGTACAGCTCCTCGGGAGTGGTGGACTGGATGGCTAGCAGGCGGTGGGTGCGGTGGATGCATCTGGGTGGGGCAGGGAGGGGCGTGGTGGGGTGGGGTCAGGTGGTCAAAGTATAAACTGCCTAAGATGACATGACCATCACATGACTGTCACATGACCATCACATGACTGTCACATGACCATCACGACATGGCCTGGTAAGAGGCCTCACAGTATAAACTGCCTAGATGTCTGTAACGCGCAAACCACCTTGCTGCTTTCTGAGGTGGTCTGAACCTCTCTAAGTCAGTCATGTAGTAAAGTACCTGAAATGAGAGGACGAACGAGGGAGTAGTCAAATGCGTGCACACAAGTGAGCACAACACACATGCACATGCACACAAATGCACACATGCACACACACATGCACACACGTGCACACACACACACACACACACGTGCACACACACACACACACACACACACACACACACACACACACACACACACACACACACACACACACACACACACACACACACACACACACACACACACACACACACACACACACACACACACACACACACACACACACACACACACACACACACACACAGCACCTGTTTCATCAGCTGTGATGCTGTCTGTCTAGGCCCCTCCTCCCCATCAGTCTGCCCTGGCCCCTCCCCCTCCCCCTCCCCAGTGCTGCTGCTGCTGATAAGAGCTGTGAAGGCCGACGGTCTGACACGAGCTTCACTCTGACACTGTAAGACGTCCATGCATGTATGTGGTGCGAACAGGAGACAGCTGAAGAGTCACACGCTGACACTCAAGGCAGCAGAACAGTAACCCAACCAGCCTGACCCTTTGTTACGATGATGATCATCATGTGTATTTATTATTATTATATAGTAGTAGCATTAGTATTACTACATGTAGCATTAGTATTAGTACATATTATTATTATTGCTATTATTATACTGTAAGAAAGAGTGCAGTGATAACTGATACAATGCAACAGTTATAATGGTAACTGCGTAGACATATAGAAAAGTACTTACATAATATATTATTACTATTGTTAGTATTGCATATAATTAAAGTGACCACACCATGAGGGATCAGTGCAGACGGATCAGATTAAATCTCTACTGCACAGTGGAGTCTATGCTGTGAACTGCGTGTACGTATGTAGTTAGTTGAAGATTTGAGGAGCACATGAACAGACGGGTTGGCTGCACCGTACTGACCTCTAGGATGAAGAAGCCTCCTCTGGTTGCCTGGGTTACGACACACCCTGGCTCACACTTCTCTGGATTGGCACCAAGGTGATTTGTAAGACTACACACACACACACACACACACACACACACACACACACACACACACACACACACACACACACACACACACACACACACACATACACATAGAGAGAGACGTACACACACACACACACACACACACACACACACACACACACATACACATAGAGAGAGACGTACACATACACACATACACATACAGAGAGAGAGAGAGAAAGGAGATGCACACACATGGGGAGAGGTGGAGGAATGCAAGAGAAGAGAGGGCAGTATCTCAAGCACAACACAACTTGCACATGGCACATCCAGTGAGCATCAGTCTGCTGGACATGGTCCCACTCACTCCTCAAGACCTGCCACCACGACCTCTCCGGAAGAGTAGGCAATGATCAGAGCCTCCTCTGCCCACCAGTTCACATCCACCGGGACACAGTCAGGCACTGGCATCAAAGACATTAGATACACTGAGTAAATACTGGCACACTGTACACATCACATGACAGTCTCCTGACCATCACATGACTGCCACATGACCATCACACGCCATGGCTTGGTAGGAATCCTCTCCCTGTTGGTAACCCACAGACTATCACATGACCATCACATGACTGTCACATGACCATCGTATGACTGTCACATGACCATCACATGATTGACCTTGGTAGGAGTCCTCTTACTGCTGACTGCCAACAGATTCTCGCACAGTATTCTGCAACTCCCCTCCTGTACCACACAGGTACACCTTACCTTTTCCCCTTCTCTGTCGAGTTCCTGTCATAGTGTCGTGTGGCTCTGTTGGCCTTGGCTGCTGCTGTAGGTCCCACGAGTGCCTCAGCCGCCCTGAGGGCACCTCCCACACAGACAGTCGTCCCACTCCATCTACACTGGCCAGCAGCCGACCGTCGGGTGACAGGGCCATGTGGAAGACGCCTCCCTGGGAAGTGAAGGGGAAGGGGTGCAGTTGGGGGAGATCGGTTGGGTTGTGCTGGGCAGCGAATGAGAGGGCTGACCTTGCCTGTGTCTCGCTGCCTACGGCCCCTCAGTAGGCCAAGGATTCCTGGAGAGTTCTGGAACAGAACAAACACAACAGAGTTATTGCACAGGAGAGTGCAGTGTAGGGTACATGGACTTGTGTGTCAGACTAAGAGCAAATGGATGTCACATGAGTGTCAGATGCATGTCAGACAAGCATCATAATTATAAGTGTCACATGAGCGTGGGTCACAAGTGTGACACGTTGTCACATGACTGTCACACAAGTGTCTCATACCAATGTCAGACAAGTTTCACTCAAGTAACACACAAGTGTCACATGCATGCCATACATATGTCACAAGTGTGACGAGTATGTCACATGAATGTCACCCATACACAAGAGTGACAGTGCTGACCTTCGTGTCAGTGGTGCCAGAGGCAACTGCATAGTAAGGTGCCCCGTTGAGCATCCTCCAGCAGCTGATGGTTGAGGTGTCTAACATGTGACAGGAGCGCACAATGTAAGGGCTGACGGTGAAGTATGCTAATACATAGACTGGTGAGGTCTGATACGTACATGTACTCTCTCTCACACACACACACACACACACACACACACACACACACACACACACACACACACACACACACACACGCACATACACGCACACACACACGCACGCACACACACACACACAACACACACACGCACACACATGCACGCACACACGCACGCACACACACACACACACACCTTCCCTGTCACCCCACCCTGCCACAACCAGTGTCCTCAGTGCCGAGTGGTACAAGACAGCCCCCACCCCTCCAGGGTGGTGCTGACACAAACTGAACGAGTGTAGCAGCGCCAACTGCTCTGAGATCTGATAGCAGGCCAGTTGTCCATCATACCTCACAGTGACAAGCACGTCACCACTACACATTCAAAAGAGAGAGAGGGAGCATAAAATTGTAGCTTAACGCAGCGAGCTAATGAGAGCATACGGCAACTTACAGAGGCAATTCATACACTGCAACCAGTAAAGGGAATTAGTGAATACTACCATTGGTCAGTAACTTGCCTGCTGCAGGACATCACAGCTCAGGAAAAAGGCGACAGGAGAAAAAGGAGCAGTGATCAAGCTCAAATTCGGGACCTACGCTTTAGCACTGAGTTTCAGCCACGTGAGCCACATACAGAAGCAGTCACGATCCTTTGTCTCCCATCACAAAAGCATACAGCACATGACTTACGTTGTCGCTACATTTGCACACGATTCAAATTTCATGGACAGACAAACATTCTCTCAGACACACCTCATCCTCTCCCCAAAGTTCTCAGCCGAAACAAACATCAAGCCAGCATAGGCCAGTGCAAGCCCCGCCCCCTCCACCGCCTCCATCTTCAGCCGACCAAGGAGAGCACCGTTCTTCCCAACCACAAAGAGTTCACCATTGCTGGGGAAGACAGGGAAGTAGTGAGGAGGGGAAGGGGTATTGTGGGAGTAGTGAGGGTACGATTGAGGGTACGAGTGAGGGTATTGTGAGAGTAGTGAGGGTGGAGTGAGGGTATTGTGGGAGTAGTGAGGGTACGAGTGAGGGTATTGTGGGAGTAGTGAGGGTAAAAGTAAGGGCATTGTGAGAGTAGTGAGGGTGGGAGTGAGGACATTGTGAGAGTAGTGAGAGTGGGAGGGAATGCCAAGAGTTGGAAGGATGATGTGCATGTGGGTGTGTGAATGTGACAGGAGGAGGGAGAAGCGTTAGCTTGGTGCGTGTACATGCATGTCTGAGGGTGGAGCTCATCACTAACCTGTTTCCCACAGCCAGCCACGTGTCCTGAGAGGACCAGCACACTGACCGCCACTGGGGGTTGGGGTCCCTGACAACTGGGGAAGGGAAGGGAGAAGAGGAGGGGGAGGGAGGAGGAGAGGAGTTAATAGGGGAAGAAGGTAAGATGCAGAGGAGAGTACAACGACCACAAGTGAACAATAAGAGCTATACCTAGAAGGACGACTCTACACTCCATGCTCACTAACACAAGATGCACTAAGCTCACAGTGAGTATCCACTCACTGGCACAGTTTCCGGCAGCCACAAGGAAGTCTTTTTCGCCACAAGTAGACCACAGCTCCACATAGTCATCCTTGACAACTGCCAAGTGGTCTCCATGGTGATTCAGACACAGTTGCCATGGTATTCTCGCATTCACAGCACTCACCACCAGTGATGGGATAATGCCATGACCGTGGCGAGAGCTACGCAGCAGGGGGCAGGAGAGTGGGAGGGAGTATGCAAGACCAGGAGATAGGAGGGAGGAGGGAGGAGGGAGGAGGAGGGAGGAGATAGGAGGGAGGAGATAGGAGGGAGGAGATAGGAGGGAGGAGATAGGAGGGAGGAGATAGGAGGGAGGAGATAGGAGGGAGGAGATAGGAGGGAGGAGATAGGAGGGAGGAGGGAGGAGGGAGGAGATAGGAGGGAGGAGGGAGGAGGGAGGATTATAGTTACTTCTGTGGTAGGTAACGTGGGGATCTTTCACTGTTGCCCAGAGATAGCCTCCATTAATTACTGTACACGGCGTGGTATAGGCTTCTAACCGCATTCGCACACTACAATCGTTCCCATTATTACAGGTTTAGAACGGCAGAGTCTTATGTGCCATGTGCCGTTGGAGTTCACACGAGGCTCCAACGGTCAATGTCTTAATCACGTGAGTGATTGCAATGTGAAATGTGCACACAGGACAAGAAACCCGAAACAACTCTACCATTATCTAGTGAGATGCTGGACGAACTGCCAAGACCTCGAACACACAAGGAAATGGCACACACTGATAAATGGATGATACATGCGTGTTAAAGTTCATACTACGCGTGTTATTTCATACGTACGCGTAGTGTACAGACTAGTGTACAATATTGCAAACAGACATCAAACTTGCTGTGGGGTCTGCCCCAACCCCCAACACTCTTCAGCGGTGTGACTGGTGAGGTGTGCATGTGCATAAAGCCTCCTCCAACTCTACACAACATGCAAAGGGTAAATATTTAACAAATCTTTCACTTTTGGAGTCTAAAATTCATGATTGCTGGGCCACGTACAGTACTGTACGTATGCGTTCAATTCTTGCGGACGCACAGTAGCAGGTATTCACTGATTTGCAAAAGCTGTGAATACGTATGAGACTCGGAAGCCTAAAATGCCTGCAGTATGCCCCGCCCCACCGTACCATCAGAGTGCACCCACCCACCTGAATGGGTACTGCACTGCACGTGACAGGAGGTACCCCCAACCTGAGGAGGAGGAGGAGGAGGAGACAGGAGGGAGAAGAGCATGGAAGAGATGTGTGCAGCAGACCTTTGCGTGTTGATACATATGTATGTTCTGTCAGCAGACATATGCTGCCTTTATACTCACATATGCATGCATGCACACACGCACACACGCACACACACACACACACACACAGCACACACACACACACACACACACACACACACACACACTACGGTTGTAAGAATGTTGAGACTTTTAAAAGAGACAAAGTGAAAGGTTTGGTGATGTTGTAGATAATTAGACAGTAATAAAGAAGCAACAAACAACTGTATCAATATATTCAATGCTAGTTACACAGAGATACATGTACGCACTCACACACATGCGCACACACTTGTAGAGGCTACCTTTCACTAGTGCCAAGAGTGTCTTCCAGAGTGACGGGAACTCCTCATGGGGCTGCAGTGACACACACACGGCAACTCAACGTTAAAAATAGCACAGAGCTTCATCTAAGAGACCATTATTGGGCGCTAACCGGCTCTACATAAGATCTAAGAGGCGCTTAGCAGCACTCATCTAGCCTCTACATATCATTATCGACGCTCCGTGCAAGAACGAATGCATTGGCATGTAAGATGGTTCTTGTTTACAGGAACAAGGGCATCATAACCACTTTGCACAAAACCATTTGACACTGAAGGAGTAATTTAGCTACTTACCAAATCTTCACGTTCAGTAGGCCACTCCAACGGGACCAGCAGGTCGTACAAAATTCGCTCATCCACTTTGGCAGCCATTTGCAATGGCTAGCCACGTTACTGCACGAGATAAGGGGTTTTCCCTCTTCGAGCGTTGCACCCCAGTCAGTAACAACTTTGGAGTGAATGTTTGTCATTTCTCAACTTGCCAGTGGAGAGTATAGTGAACTTCCACTATGGCCAGTGTCAAACATTAATAGAAAGTCCAATATTTCATTATTAATTTAGTATGGGTACTGTAACCTATATAATACATCCATGCAAATTGATTTGTATCTGCACCCGCAAATTTCCATGCACTGCATTGTATCATAATTTAACTTGTTCATCATTAACCAACATCCGTGCTGCGGCCCTGCGTCAGCAGGTTAGCCACGAGCACTTCAAAACAGACAAACAAGCTAATGTTGGAGTAAATGTTGGAGCTAGCTAGTACAGGGCAGCAGGCAACAGCAATTACAGTTACAATGCTATTGCAAGTCCTACCTATCCTCTTTTATATCCAGTCTTGCAGTAGCCAGCTAGAAGGTTGCAGAAGTTTTATCACGGATTCTCATCTTGGGCACAGGGTCCTCTTTCTTGATTGAGTCATCCAGCCGCCCCTTCACATACTTCCAGATGTCTTCTGGGACAGGCCGGTCAGTAGCACCTCCAAGGTTCATCTGTGCAGCAGCAACAACACAGAAAAGTAAGCTACACTTTAATTACCTACAATCCCTGATACCATCAACCTAATGTCTTAGATCTGGTTCAGCTCCTTTTCTCATTTCACCAGTGACACACAGCAGAATCTCATACAGGGCACCTTTTTGCCACTGACGGATGCACCCAGCTCACCATGGTGGGGTTGACAGCCCAGGCATAGATCTTCTGCCCCTCACTGGTCACGCACAGGACTCCTGGCTGCACCACTCCATGCTTGTAGTGCTTTTTGTAGAAGTCGTCATCAGAGTTCTCCCCGCCGGATACTATCACTTCAATCAGACCCTTTTCATTCAGGTGGTTGCGCAATGTGTGAGTGGGGTCTGAGAACACCTACAACAAAGAAATAAGGTTCCTCTCTGTGAGTGTGCAATGTGTGTGGGGAGGGGGAATTAAGTCAAGTGGCGTCACTTGCCTCATAGTTGAGTTCCCAGTCCTTGACGGCCCGGTCAACGTCTGGTTGACCCTCAGCGCACACACCGTACACGGCCACGTTACTTGCCTTGAACTCCTCATGGAGTTGTGCAAACTCCTTGAGGTAGTTCTGCAGGGAGAAAGAGTTAACGGTGGATGATGAGGCAGCAGTTTTTCTAGGGCTGAAACAAAGATTCAAAGTTTCATTACAATTAAAACTACAATCTAGCTATCTAGCTGCTTGGAGTGTACAGAACCTTTTTGCTCCCTTGCTGCTCAGGTAGAACCCAGTGATTCGTTGGTTACCAACAACAGAGGTCAGTGCCAAGACACTTCCAGTTCAAATGTTGCGGCAGCTTTCATCTGCCTTCTCCAGTGGCAGCTTTCATCTGCCTTCTCCAGTGAATCACGTGTGCATGTATGTCGCTCATATGTATGTCATATCGCAGCTAGTGTGACCCCAAATAATACAGTTTAGTGTTTGCCTTCCAAGATGTCTTGGCAAAAACAATGTGCGACACCCAGATAAGGTGCCCTCAGTGTACAAAGTGAGCTCAGGCAGACAACCATTTAGGGGTGGCATCAACACATATGACCTTTGACTATACAAGCCTCCTATATACCGTATGGCGCCAAATTTTCGAGGAGCATAATTTTTTCCCATTTTTCGCAGATGAGCTTCGACCGCGAAAATTGCGCTCCGCAAAATTGTGGTGGTATTCGCAGCAAAAGGTCATTTATGGCATAGCTAGACACCATACCGCAGGTAGCATGGCTCTTTTGTGCTATTTTAGCAAAGCAAGCGAGGTTGAGAAACGCTATATCATACCACTATAATTATATCATATACTAACACTGCAAAAGGTCACTGGGCTCTCCATTCGTGAAATTTTTTCCGCAAAAACTTTGGGAAGGCCAATCCGCGAAGATTGTGCTCCTCGAAAACTTGGCACCATGCGGTATATAGTGGGACCACAGCCTTCCCCCATGATTACACAGAGTTTATTATAATCAACTTATCTAATACAATTAACCTGCACAATACCTGACCTCATCAACAAGGAGACACTACCTGACAAAGCCTTACATGCAAGCCCCATCCATTCTCTCCTACTATGGAAATGGTCATTAGTAAAGCTTTTAGATTGCTATGAACAGCTCCTGCTGACACTTGGTAATGAATTGTTCCACTTCACTAAATCTAGCAGGTGAGCTTGAGTGACCAACTGTAGCTATGCTATAGTGCTGCTTCCAAGTGAAACCATTGAGTGCCATATATAGGTGTTAACCAGAGAGTCAAACCCACATAAATTATAATTATATAAACTCTTGCTTTAGTAGAGGATGATGCAATAGTCACCTCTGGCATCTGGTCACTACTGCCTCATCTCTGGGGATGCTAAATGTCAGGCTAAGTCCAGTGCCATGTATATGATCATGACCGTGGCAGCAGGCAATTGGTTGACTGTCACATGACCTGTGGCAGCCGGCAATTGGTTGACTGTCACATGATCTCTGGCAGCAGGCAATTGGTTGACTGTCACATGACTTGTGGCAGCAGGCAATTGGTCGACTGTCACATGACCTGTGGCAGCAGGCAATTGGTTGACTATCCCATGACCTGTGGCAGCAGGCAATTGGTTGACTGTCACATGACACCATAGATACTAGACCTAAGGTCTACTATCTATGATGACACAAAGTACTGCAGCTTTCTACATGGTAGAGTACTGAGATCATCTGCTGACAGATCAGCAAGACACAGCTGGTGCAATGTGGTGCCTGACACATAGTGTCAGTGAATAAGACCCACAGCAGAGATGCAACTTAGTCTGTGGCATACAGCTCTGTGTTCCCTGCTGTGGCAATGTGGCACAACCATCGAGGATTGGATGCCTACACACGTGCACACATGGTAGAACCATAGACACTGGAAGGATCAATATTCATGGTAGAACCGAAGTCATTGTTCCTGAGACAACTGCAAAAGCAGGAATGACATTGTGAGTGCTACTGCACTCTCGAACCGTGCACATCAGGGCCACTTCGTACAGCCTCCACCCTTACGCGGAGAAGGAGGAGGTCACAGTACGTGCCACGTACCTTGCAGTATATTCACCAAAGCCCTCTGTAGAAGACGACGAAGGTGGCCGTAGACTTGGGGTACGTCTCCTCGAACCATGCGGGAAGATCTTTGACCGCGGATCCCCCTACAGCGCCGCCCTCCTCAGTAGCCATAGCTAGTAGGTCGTGGTCACAACTGCGCAGCACGAGTAGCTGACAAACCGATTCCTATTTAGCAAGCCAATCTTCGAAGCTGACGAGTGCCCCGGTAGTTGATGTGCCGTGATATGCTTTACTATTACTATGCTTCAGCATTGTATTTGTATGGCGATATTTTAGTGTTGGAGTCTGGCCAACGAGTGACGTACCCCGCTCACGTGCCAACTGAACTCCTGTACAGCTGTGTACAGCAACCCAGTCTAGTCAGGCGTAGCCGATGGGAGGGGTCCGCTGCGCCTTACTAATTGTCATGCATGCTCACCACAGCTTCCCTGCAGAAGCTTCCAGCAAAGACGGTCTGTATATTATGCTTTTAGTCTAGTCCAAGTCAGCCAACTCTTCAGTGAGAACAGCCAACTATGTATGCCCAGTCATCTCATTTCCTTAACACCAGTTTATATTGTTGAGCTGATGTAATTAACAATACTTGATACTGAATTATACTGTGCTTCCCTATTGTCAGAAATTGCATTAAAAGACACAAGATAGAAGGACTACATTAAAGTGAATAGAAGAGTTAACTAATTAACTGATGACTACATTTAAACTGAATAGCCCTCACTTCGTTCTGAATAGAACAGTTAATTAACTAGACCAGCATTAGTTGTATGTGGTTATGCTAGCCTGATTGATTGCTTGAAGCAGGTGCAGTGCAAGGCACAAGCAATTAGCAAGAAATAGTGCTCCTGTGTCTGTGTGAGTCTGTACCAAGCGTCATGCGTCCTGCCCCACTTACCTGCAGCTCTGTACTAGAACCTGACATTAGGTAACAAGTACGAATATGCAATTGGTGGTGTCTTCTCACAGGAATGGTACACACCTCCCCGCAGCTAGTAAATGGTGGCCGATGGACAGGGTCGGGTACAGGACTAGCGTTGCACTCAGCACACAGTGCAAACATGTGGTTGAATTAATACTTAGGACCTGGAGCATATTTTTGTGTAATTTCTCAACCAGCCAAATAATGGTATACCGGTAGTATAGTGAACTTCAACTATGTCAACTGGCCAATGTAATAGAAAGTCCAGTATTTCAAACTCTTAGGCTGGATTACTGTAACCTAGCTAGCTACATAGTTGTTGCATATCTGCATGTGCACTCATACTTTGAATAGTCACAGCATGCACTACATTGTATCACACGTGACAGGAGGTACCCCCAACCTGAGGAGGAGGAGGAGGAGACAGGAGGGAGAAGAGCATGGAAGAGATGTGTGCAGCAGACGTTTGCGTTGATTTGTATCTGCACCCGCAATTTTCCATGCACTGCATTGTATCATAATTTAACTTGTTCATCATTAACCAACATCCGTGCTGCGGCCCTGCGTCAGCAGGTTAGCCACGAGCACTTCAAAACAGACAAACAAGCTACAGAGTAAATGTTGGAACTAGCTAGAGTACAGGGCAGCAGGCAACATTGGCAGCACTAATTACACAATGTTGTTTGTAGTACTAACTATACACACTCTTTGATAAACCAGTCTTGCAGTACGCTAGCTAGAAGAGCGTGGAGGTCTTTCCACGGATTCTCATCTTGGGCACAGGGTCCTCTTTCTTGATTGAGTCATCCAGCCGGGCCTTCACATACTTCCAGATGTCTTCTGGGACAGGCCGGTCAGTAGCACCTCCAAGGTTCATCTGTGCAGCAGCAACAACACAGAAAAGTAAGCTACACTTGAATTAATGTCATCTCGTGCGAGTGTTTGCTTAATTTCACTGCACCAATTACCACCTCCTCACACGAAGGATGGTGGGCCCAAGTGCACAATTATCATACATCTCATCTTCTCCCCTCATTACAAAAGTCAGTTGGAAGTGCTAAACTTGCCCCTTTCTGTCACTCATGGATGCCCTCAGCTCACCAAGGCAGGGTTGATAGCCCAGGCATAGATCTTCTGCCCCTCACTGGTCACGCACAGGACTCCTGGCTGCACCACTCCATGTTTGTAGTGCTTGATTTTTGGGTGCACTTTGTAGAAGCTTGAGTCAGTAGAGTTCTCCCCACCAGATACCTTCACTTCAATCAGACCCTTTTCATTCAGGTAGTTGCGCAATGTGTGGGTGGGGTCTGAGAAGACCTACAACATAGAAATAAGGTTCACTTTCTCTCTGTGAGTGTGTTGTTGTGTATGTTAATTTGGTAGAGGCTCATTGCTACGGCATAGGTAGGACTGAGTAAATTTTTGAGCAATCACGTAGCAGTGAAGAAACAGATAGAAATGTAGACGTTTCGACCGCGAAGGTCTTCGTCAGTACAATGCATTGTACTGACGAAGACCTTCGCGGTCGAAACGTCTACATTTCTATCTGTTTCTTCACTGCTACGTGATTGCTCAAAAATTTACCCAGTTGTGTATGTTGTTGTGGGTGTGTTGTGGATGGGTGAGTGTGTGTATATGCATGTACTGTGTTATGTTGTGCATGTGCATGTGTTGCTGTGTTGGGGTTTAGCTGTGTCACTTGCCTCATAGTTGAGTTCCCAGTCCTTGATGGCCCGGTCAACGTCTGGTTGACCCTCAGCGCACACACCGTACACAGCCACGTTACTTGCCTTGAACTCCTCATGGAATTGTGCAAACTCCTTGAGGTAGTTCTGCAGGGAGAAAGAGTTAACGGTGGATGATGAGGCAGTGACAAAAATTCCAATTCCAAGTTTCAATACTATGCAAATTACTCTCTGGCTGTTTGGAGGGAACAGAACCCCTCTCGCATTATGTGCAAGGTGTCACTGTGTGTCTGAGCTACTCATTCTGTGCCAATGGTAAGTGAGATGGTGGTCCACTGAGCAGTGACAGGTCTGATGTGGTGTACAACAATATCTGACAGCATGAGTTGTGGGTGCCAGGTCTGGATTCATAGTCTGGTTATATAGGCTTTCACATGCCACAGGCCATGTGCAGGATCATGACTTGTGGTAGCAGGTGATTGGTTGACAATATACCATGTGACAGGAAGTACTGCAGCTGCCTGCATGTCAACAACATGCTAGAGTATTGAGACAGAGCAGCAAAGACACAGTGGATGCAATGTGGCACCTGACACAGTGTGTAGGTCAATAGACCCGCAGCAGAGACATGTAGCTCTGTGTTCCTCTGATGTGGCAATGGGGTCCAAGCATCAAGGATTAAATGCCTGCGTACGTACACACAGCGGTAAAACCTAAGTCATTTCACCTGAGGGGACAAGTGCAGTTGCAGGTAGCATAGTCAGTGTTAGCTGCACATCAGGGTCAGATCGTACATCGTACCGCCTCCACCTTACAGGAGGGGGGAGGGTCACAGGGGGTCGCAGGGGGTACGTACGTGAGCGGGTAAGGTCGGAGTGAACGGAGTGGACGATGCACTGGACAGCACGAGCCGACTGAGCGAGGTAGCTGCCGTCGTGTGCCGTGCCGCTCACCTTGCAGTAGGGTCACCAAAGCCCTCTGTAGAAGACGACGAAGGTGGCCGTAGCCTTGGGGTACGTCTCCTCGAACCATGCGGGAAGATCTTTGACCGCGGATCCACCGACAGCGCCCTCAGGAGTGGTGGACGAAGCCGTCTCCTCCTCAGTAGCCATAGCTAGTACACTGTGGTCGCAACTGCGCAGCTATTTCAGCACGAGTAGCTGACAATACCAAGGATTCTTATCCAGCAAGGCTTCCTTCCTCTTCTCCTCTGAAGCCTCCGGACGAGTGACGTACACCACTCACGTGCCAACTGAACTTGTGCACACCAACCTAGCCTCGGGTCCTACTAAACGTAGGAACGGGGAAACGAGAAATGAGAAACGGGAAATCTCCCCAGCCTCTCGATTAGTACGGGTCACGCTCGCACATCGCCGTATGTCACTTTGTATCCGTCGCCACCGCGTTTACGATACATGTATCCTCGTCACAGCTTGCCTTCACTGCAGAAGAACTTCCAGCACAATTGTCTGTGTGCTTTCGGTCTCATTTCTAGTTAGCCAACTTTTCAGGAGGAAAGCTTGGCTATATACGCCTGTTACAGCTAATTAACTAGACCAGCATCTGCGATATATTAACTAGCCCCTGATTAGAAAGAAGTAATTATGGCCTCCTAAGACCTCAAGTATCAGAGAGAAGTGTGACTGCCTGATTGATTGCTTGAAGCAGGTGCAGTGCATGGTACAAGCAATTAGCAAGACAGAGTGCTCCTAGTGAGTCTGTACCATCAGGAGTACACGTCTCATGCCCCGGTCACCTGGAGCTCTGCGCTGGAACCTGACATTGGGCAACAGGCACAAACATACAATCGATTGTGTCTTCCCAAAGGAAATATTGTGCACACCTCCTCTCTGCAGCTAGTAAAATGGTGGGCAACGGACAGGGTCGGTACGAGACTAGCGTTGCCGGTAAGCTGATAAAGTGCGTTGCTCTCTTTGTATAGACGTGCTTTCACTGTCCTTCTTTGTATAGACGTGCTTTCACTGTCCTTCTCTCACTCCCAAAACCGGTTTACATTATTGTCAACTGCATGCACACCGACCCGCACACCCCCACAAGCTTAACAACACGGAAAGGATGACTCGCACAAACCATCTCGTCAACTCATAACCATCTTATGTACTGTACCTATTCATATTAAAGACTCATACAAAAGTACCCAGTCCAGGGCTAGCTTCATAACGATCACAAAGTGACATGGATTCACCAATCTTCCATTGGAACTCAAGAAGTTTATGCAGAAATAGCTTTGGCATCAGGAAGGAATCCCTCCCAAGTACGCACCATCTGTAGGAGAAGTCATGAACACGTGTATGCAATACATGGATTGTGACAGGGCACTAATTCTTAATACAGCCCACCTCTTCTTGTTGTTGCAACAGTGCCTCAAAGTAACCAATCATCTTCTCTTTCATCTCAGCAGCTCTTCGTGACTATCATTAAGAGTTGAAACAAAAACGTGACAGCTGTACTTACCACATAGACACACATGCATGCACATACTTACACACACACCTCAAACAGCTTGATCTCCCGTCTCACTGTTTTGGTCACTTCCTCAAAGTTCTTCTGACTCTCTTCCAGTTTCTTCTCCCACTAGCAGAATATAAATAGCCACACAACTGAACCACACAAGCACAACTCCAGCTTCACTTCAACATTACATTCATGTATGTCATGCTTTCTTCTTCATCTCAAACCATACCACCCTGCCCTACCCTCAGCCCCACCCACCCTGCCCCACCCTCAGCCCCACCCACCCTGCCCCACCCTCAGCCCCACCCACCCTGCCCCACCCTCAGCCCAACCCTGCCCAACCCATCTTTGCCACTTACATCTTGCATCTCAGCCTGGCATTGAGCCAGTTTGTCTGACTTTCCAGCCACTTTGAACTTCATCTCCGCCTCCTTCTTCTTGGTCAAGGTACTCTGTGCGGTCTGCCAGGTCTGGTATGCCCTGTCTCGCATCTGAAACATTTGCTAATGAAAGAGCAGCAGAAAACGGACGCTGAATGGATGTGCACAATACTGGGAGTAAATGCAGCATAATGCACAGGCACACACAGACAGTTTTCTGGAAGCACATCACCTCACTCAATGTTCAGGAACACAGCAGCGGTTGATGCAGCAGTACACAGCCATGCAAGCTAACCAGTTACCCCCTTGGCATACAGCCATCTAGTAGCCTTCATGCTTTACGTATTATGCCAAACACTAGAGCCCACTGGGCTACTAAACAATAACTAGAGCCCACTGGGCTACTAAACAATAATAAAAACAACCGCTCAGGTCCGCTCACCCTGACGGAGTTCATCAACCCAACATAGTCTTTGATGGTCTCAGTGATGAGGAAGAGGTCTTCCCTGTACTGCTGCTGGTGCAGCTGCCCCACCTTCTCCTCCACCTCTGACAGTCGAGCCAGGGCATGAGAGACAGACTTGTTCTCCTCCACGTTGCTGAGGACGGCCAGACCCTTGCTGGCAGCGGCATTGGCCCCCACTAGGTCTGATTGGAGAGAACAGCACAAACGATTGCAATGACAAAGACATTGTGCTCACTGGCCACAACACAAATGCACTGTTTCCACTCCCCACACATACGTACGTACATAGTGCCGGGCGATATTTCGATATCTTAGAAATATTGCGATATTGACAAGATGTGATACACTTATCATAGACAATTAGCCAAATGGCAATATAGCTCCTACCAGAGTTTGCTCCGGGGGCCAGGGGCCGGTAATCGTGCTGTAACTATTGGGCCAGTAAGGCAGGTCTACAATGGGTTTAGCCCGCCGTCTCAGATCTACCACGTGTTGTTGCTAGACAATTCGCAGCAGCACACCCACCATTTTAGTATGGCGTCAGACTTGATTGGTCTTAATGCATGCACGTGAAGACAATGACATTTTCATTTAATTTACTTCAGAAATTAAGTCTACATCTATGTCGGGCTTCAAATTGTCAATATTTATTCATATCGAGATAATATCAGGGTCATTATATCGTCAGTCCATATTTTCAGTATCGCCCAGCACTACACACACACACACACACACACACACACACACACACACACACACACACACACACACACACACACACACACACACACACACACACACACACACGCGCACATGCACACGCAAAGGGAGCCTACCTTTTCTGTATGCAACAGTGTCCTCGAGGGCTTCCAGAAGGGTCTTCAGCTGGGTGTCAAGAAGATCAAAGTCCTCGGCCTTCTTCTCAAACCACTACATACACAGCGAAGTGAAGGAAGGGCCGTAGAGGAGTGCCACATAGCATGTGACAGTCATGTGACTTAGCCATTGTACCTAAGCATTAGTACTTTAGCAAAGCTAGGCTACACAGAGGAAAGCAGGCACGTCGCCATGGTGAGTGTCTAGAAGGAGGCCCATCACACCTGGTCGGTGTCAGTCTTCTTGGTGGCGATGGACTTGACGGCAGAGCCAACAGTGACCATCAGCCTCTTGAAGCCAGCCCCACTCATGACAGAGGTGTCTTTGGACTTGGGGAGCTGAGAAACAGAGAGAGTCACACAAGGCGGCTCATATATATTTAATGACACTTTTAGAAGTGGCTTATTGTGGGATTCAGGGTGTAAAACGTCAGCCTGCAAAACACACAACACGCACACACACACAACACACACAACACGCACACACACACACACACACACACACACACACACACACAGACACACACACAACACAACACGCACACACACACACACACACACACACACACACACACAGACACACACACAACACGCACGCACGCACGCACGCACGCACGCACGCACGCACGCACGCACGCACGCACGCACGCACGCACGCACGCACACACACACACACACACACACACACACACACAGTGACACACACACACACACACACACACACACACACACACACACACACACACACACACACACACACACACACACACAACATGCACACAGACACACACACAACACGCACACATATGCGCACACGCGTGCATAGACTCATTGCCATCCCCCTCCCTGTACCTGACATCATACAGCCCTCTACGTACTTGTGAGTGATGCAGGTCTGCTGGGTAACTCACATCATTGGGGTTCTCTAGAAAGTCAACGAAATCTGCATCCTTCCTCAGCACAGGCTGCATGGCAACTCTGTTCATGAACCTGCACACATGATACACAAACAGACACACATACACACAGACATACACACATGCACACGTATGCACAAGGAAAGACAGCAAACAAACATACAAAAGCCTGAAGTGAAAGTCTAAGGTCCGTGAACCCACACTCACTCTGACACACATACAAGTGAATGGAGACGTCAGTCTACACTAGAGGTTACCACACAGCTAGAGCCAATCTTCACCACAATTGAATGAAACCTTTTACCTTTCAAGTGCCTTCTCCCTCCGTTCAACAAACTGAGTCTCTGTCTGGTCAGTCTTGGAGAACTTAAGCTTCGTCATTCCAATGGCACTTTTCTCCGGTGGAACAGGGACCATAATGCCACTGACAGCATGCTTCTCCACTAGCTTTGCATATAATCCCAGAAAGTCACTGAAACGACGGCGGACTGTGGACTCGGAGCTCTTGAAAGATGGTAGTGTGGTCTATGAGCAGCACACACATGCACACCAATTCACGTATGTACAGGTATGTACAATATAAATATATTATATATGTGTAAAGATCTACATACCTATATACAAGCTTTTTGCTGACTACACAGTTTGAAAGTGACAACCTGGCGCCCGAACTCGTGGGCTACACTCTAACGCAGAGTTCCAGCCACGCGAGCCACTAGTGTGGCCACGATTCATTGTCTCCGTATATGCGTTAGAGCGTAGGCCATGAGTTCGGGCGCCAGGTTGTGTTTTTCTCTGGTCGCCACTTTCAAGCTGTGTAGTTAACAAAAAGCTTGTACAAGTCACACCAGCTTGCATAACACTTACTGGCAATACCTGTGTATACGTATGCACATTTCAAATTGTATGCATAAAGCCCAGTACATAGCTACATCATGTGTAGATCAAGTTGATGCAGCCACACAGTCCAATGATCAGCTTCAGAAAATATCACATTCTTAATGCAATAACGAAAGTGATTGGTCCACTAACCTTCACAGTTACGGTGTACGCCAAGTAGGCTCCCATTCCATCTCCAATTTTCTCCGGATTGGAAACTGTAATCTTGATTTCTCCGTCTTCAATGGTGCCTTCAGCTAGCACATCAGCATCCTCGTACTCTGGGTACTGTACATAGAGGATACAAAAAGTAGCCATGTTAAAGATGGCGCAATCATCATATTTATTGCAACACAGACAGGAAATCCATACACACCAGCAGCATTTTAGGTGTGATTGAGAAGCCTTTTGTGCCAAGCTAACAACACACCGATGGCTGTACCCACCACAACAACACACATGCATGCATTCACTGCAGATCTCTTCTCTGTGATTTGAACTGGTCGGTTTCTCTTCCTAACCTTCGGTTCTTCTCTGCTGCTGGGCACAAGTTCTGGCGGTTTCACCTTAACTTCGTCTGATTCCACCGACAGCTTGTCTTCCTCCTCCTCTACCTGTTTCTGTGCTGGAGGCAACACTTCGGTCGCTTCTTCCTCCTCCTCCTCTTCTTCCTTCCGTCCACTTGCAAGAGGGACCGGGATCTCGTACGGCTGGGGCTCTTGCTGTAGCTCTTCGCTTTTCTCCTCTTTCACATCATCCACATCACGAAATGGATCGTCTTGTGGTGCAGGATCGTCGAATAACTCTTCTTCTGGCTCGTTTTCCTGGTCTTCTTCGAAGGGCGGTGGCTCGTCAGCCATTTTATTTCTTCTATGGTCTGTTATATTAAATCAATATTGATATATAGGTATTGCAACGTGTACTGTTCATTCCGCACGTGCACAGATGCCCATACATGTACATGTACGTATATATAACACAACTCGCCAAACAATATTGCTAAGCATATGTAGGCCCCATGTGTTGGGTCCAGAACGGAGCGATACATGTTGGAGTGGGATGGAGCCATGTGTACAGTCAGGAATTGCAATACAATGTCAGATCAGTCATACCAATTATTCACACTAGCGAAAGTAACTTTCAATTCAAACCATTTGATACAGCTGCCAAGACGTTTGTATCACATCTCAATACGTTCAAAGGCTCCATCCACTCCTCACCCCCACATCTAGACATGACAGAGAGTCTGGTTCTGTCACTCCACTTGCAGTTGTACCGCCATGTGCACATCAATCTAGCTACCGTAACACAACAAAAATTATGTTTCAATTATTTGCTCGAGTGTTTGCGTTGATTTACACACATGTACAGCCAGCAATGTCTGGCTAAGAAAGGACCTCAGAGCACCTGCATCTGGTAAGTTCATGTGTTTACAATCAACACCGTTATATCTACATTTATATTATTAGATTGAAAATGTCCACATCCCCCAGTGTATCCATGAACATAGTAGAACTCCTTGGTCTATCGTGTATCAGCTGGTGCTGGTACTAATAAGCCAGTGTTCACAAAGTATATACACGGCTATATCCAAATTAACACTGGATATAATATAATATAGCAAATTGGCACAGTTCACAGAAAAAGGCACTGTAACTTAATTTTATCATTTCTCATTTCTCATTCGTCTCGTTTCTCCATTCTTCATCCTTACTGTCTCCTTTGTTGGCGCCACTGCCACTCATAAACTGATCGAATTCTCCTTGGTCGACCCGCTGTAAGAAAGACTCGAGCAACTTCTTATTGAGGTGATCTGTGAGCGTTTTCTCTTTCTCTTTCTCTTCTTCGCCGTTGCAATCTTCCATCACTTGAGGTTCACAATCCGTTTCCATTGGGGGAGCTTGTTGGTTGTCCTCCATTTTATTTCATTGGAAAGTTCCTCTACACTGTACAAACATAGAACCTATTGAGTGTATAAATGTTCTAATAGATAGTCGGGCGCGGTGAGAGCGGGCTTTCCCGCGTGTGTGGTTCGCATCATGAATCTCATGAGGCGCCTCTGCAAACAAGCGCGTCAGTGTAGCACCTATTATGAGCAATTAAAAGATATTATCCAGTACTTACCATGCATTCACTACATCGCAGCAGTTTACAGCCGCTCGCGCAGCAAATGGCCGTCTTCACAGGCATGCTGGACCATCGACAGCAAAAAAGAAGCCGCTTTGACATTGAAGGATTGCTCAAATCACCAAGCGCCTCTTCATTTTCCGTGAATCTTGGCGCTAACAAGTACATGTACGCTTCTAGATCGCTGCCAGTGCCAAAGCCAGGCCCAGTTGCAGAATACATCACTGCATCCGCTACTCCGCAGATCGCTCCAGCTGCATTCTCTGGTAAGTTGGCTCTCGATGCACGGGTGGGATTCACAGCCGACGTGCTCATGTACTCAATCTTAGTGTCGTCTTTACTGCACGCGCTTCCTCCTGCAGGAACTGCATTTGCGCCGCCTTCCGCACAGCCTCTGCTGCCTCCGTCGCAGCAGATGGCGCTGGTGCCGACCGTCCCGCTGCGCTGGTGCTCCCCACCTACAGCTGTGGGGTGCCTTCCGCGGCCGTATCCGGTCGTGCTAACGCCTAGTGTGTGGCCCGCTAGCGATGCGACAAGATCGTTGGCGTCCGCAACAGCGTTTGCAAGTGGGTACAGAAGACGCAAGCCCAGGACCGTTTTTACAAGCAAGCAATTGATCATTCTAGAGCGGCAGTTTGGAGGAGGCCAATACCTGTCCGTAGCAGAAAGATACTTTCTTGCACGAAGCCTTGGTCTCTCCGAGCAGCAAGTGAAGACATGGTTTCAGAACAGAAGGACAAAGTCGAGGAGAACAGCCCAGAGTGGGACTCCTGGTACACCGGACCACCAGAGTACCATGTCTAGTGTGAGCACACAGCAACAGGAGGAAGACTCCTCTCATGCTAATCCTGACGAACAGGTGTCAGTTGTATGAATTCTCTAATCACACAAGCACATTTCTCTTTTTTAAGTAAATGAAAATTAATATAAAAATTAATATGTAATGTATTGAATTATATCAAGTACAGGTGACATGCATTTTATTTACACAATTGAGGGCCGCAGTGAGGTATAAGCAAGGAATGTGACATTTTAGCTCTAAAATAAAGAGCTGCTTGCAACTCCGTACATTTACAGTCACACAGAGGGAAGTGTGTACAGCGTCATGGTTACGTCTCCATGGGCAGACTACTTTGGAGGCTGCTGCTGCTGCTACCGTGGTTGGTCACTGGGTGAATACCACCACTAAAGTGCCCGGAACCAAGGCTAGAAGCAGAGGAGAGCGAGCAGTCTGAAGGATAGCGACGCATGATTCGGAATTGGTCCAGCATGTGGATGACCCAGGTTCCCACAATCTCTTCTAGGTTGTCCTCGTTCATTAGGACAAAGGGATGTCTCTGTGTGGCGTGGAAGGAGAGCATGGATGACACTATACAAGACGATAACAAACGATAAGGCAATATAGCTGGTTTCATTGTTTAATTATACAATTAAATCACTGAAATTGTGTCATCCACACTAAAGGGTCACACGCAATGTGATCAGAAAGCTAAGCAAATGTCAAAAACAAATCAAAATGAAATTGAAACTAAAATTCTGGTACTACAAAACGCAAATTCTCTAGCTGTAATCTTCTATTCGTGCCATGCGAATACAATTAACCCAAATCCGCATGCTGCCTGCAACCATAAACCCCACAGGCACGGAACCCCGCGGGCACGGTACCACACACAGGTAGCTCTAGGCAGATCTAGGCACCATGTAACACTTAAAGAAGAGCGTTTGCACCACTTGACAAGTTCTAAGTGCCCCCATACAGATGCTGTGGACGAGGTTAACAACTATGCGCCAGGCACTCGAGTGAAGTGAGTCAATGACTAATTAGGTATTAGGGTATGCATGTGTCAGTGGGTGTGAGGATGGTGCTGGGTGTTGTGCGGGTTTGAGGTGAAAGTGCACATGTGGGTTTGAGGTGAAAGTGCACATGTAGGTGCGTGCATGTGTGTGCATGTGCACGTGTTTGTATGAACTCACTAATAATCCTTCAATTCCTGGTCGTGACTTGGGCTGCTTCTGCATGCTGCAGTAAGAGAGGGACGCAACAGGAGTGGTCATGCATGGCACACACAGGCAAATGAAACTTGCATCAAGACCAGGAGGACCACAGGACCACTATCCACTGTCTGGATGGTGGTTCTCAGGTGCTCAGCAAGGTGTCACGGGTGATGTTGGGATGTGCTCCTGCTGTAAGTTCTCACTTTCAGAGAGCTGTTAATATCTACTGTCTGGCCATGCAGTAATTTTCATATAAACACATTATGTGGTAACAGTGTGAACTCATGCCACAAGTGGTAAAGTAAGGGAAGGAAAAGAGGAAAGGGCAGGAGGGAGGGAGAGGAGAGGAGGGGAGGTTGGGAGGGGATAGGAGGGGGAGGGTGGAGAAGAGGCGAGGGAGGGAGGGAGGGGACGAAGGGAAGAGAGAGGGAGGGAGGGGACGAAGGGAAGAGAGAGGGAGGGAGGGGACGAAGGGAAGAGAGAGGGAGGGAGGGGACGAAGGGAAGAGAGAGGAAGGGAAGGAAGCAGGGGAGGAGGTAGGAGAAAGTGCTTGTCTGAGCCAAAACAGCTGCTTACCATTGTGTAATGAAGTCCACAAAAGGAGCTGAAAAGCTTTGTAATGGTAAGGTAGGTGGTTTCTAACGGAAAATATAAAACATAGCCACTTAGTACGCAGAAGGGGTGATCCAGAGCATGTTGGGCCATTCTCTGTCCATTTGTGCATGTGGCAATGTGTGTGTGTGTGTGTGTTTGTGTGTGTGTGTGTGTGTGTGTGTGTGTGTGTGCGTGCATGTGTGAATTAATGGGTGAATCTGGGTCGAAACTCCAAGTGCATCCCAGCCACTCACTTCATTGACAATGCACTGGAGCAGCTCAATGGGCTACAGGAAGAGGACAAGAAGAAGATGACAGTGATGGACCTCAACTACAGCCGGACAACAGCAGGTCGTCGGTATGATAGCAGTACAGACTATCCCCACTGAATGCATACTAATTTGTATGTAAGCCTGCCTGTGGTAACTGTATAGCGGCTATACACAAGCACCATACCATAACACACAGTTATACCTATGTATACGGCAGTAGTGCTGGCTGTTACGAACATTGTGGTTGAACAGCATGTTGATATACATATTGTACACTGCTGTATCAGTGCTATGTATGAAGTTTCTAAAGGTCTACAGTTTGTATGTGAGTGAGAGGCTCTTACGAGCATAGTGTTGCCTCTGGATCCATCCTGCAGTGCAGAGACGTTGGAGAGAGGGGAGGGGAGGGAAGGAGGAGAGGGGAGGGAAAGAGGAGAGGGGAGGGGGAAGGGAGGAGAGGAGGATGGAACAAAGGAGTAGAGACACGGCACAGAAGGGAATTAGGACACAGCCAGGAAGGATGCATGCAGATGAAGGAGGCAAGGAAGTGCCAGGCGTGACACTGAGGAATCATTCTCAGACTTACAGGGAGGTAGGGAAAGCGTCCAACTGCCAGTTCAAACAGCGAAATGCCCAAACTCCAAACATCTGAGTGAAGGCCATACTCTTCACCCATAATCCTCTCCGGCTGGTCAGAAGGGGAAGTTGCATATATTTTCACATCTTGTAGGATTCATGTACATAGACCAGCATGCAAGGTATTAGAAGTAATGAATACACTTACGGCCATGTACGCATTGGAGCCAATGAAAGTCTTGGCAATGGAAGATAACAGCTGTGTGAAGAAGAGGGACACCGAAAGACGTGAATGGAGCAGCTACTGCAAGTTGGGATGTCCGTGGAGTGTTACCTGCGTGCTGACTCCAAAGTCACACAGCTTCACCGCACCGTTGGTGTTGACCAGAATGTTGGACGGCTTAATATCTGTGTTTAGACAAGCATAAGGGGGAGTGAGAGAGCGAGGACAGGGTTGGATGGGGAGGGAGAAGGAACAGGGATGGATGGGGAGGTTGATGGAACAGGGATGGATGGGGGTGGTGTGGTGATGGAACAGGGATGGATGGGGGGTGGGGTGAAGAAACAGGGATGGATGGGGAGGGTGATGGAACAGGGATGGATGGGGGTGGTGTGTGGTGATGGAACAGGGATGGATGGGGACAGTGATGGATGGGGAAGAAGAATGGCCTGGGAGACAGAAAACGCTGTTCAGGGCTTCAGGCATGTGCTAGGCTGACAACTAATCATCAAAGGGTAGAAGAAAATCTAAGGTTCCTGCAGCCCAAGACAAAAGGACACATGGTACTGTGCTGTGCTGTACACACCTCGGTGCATGATCTTCCGACTAGAGAGGTAGCTGAGTCCCCTCACCGCACCCACAGCTATCCGGCCCAACACCTGCTCTGAGATCGTGCCGTATTGGTCCAGAGAGCCACCTGTGAGTGTGTGTGTGTGTTGTGTGTGCGTATGTGTGTGCGTGTGTTGTGTGCACGCACATGTGTGTGTGTGCATACGTATGTGTGTGTGTGTTGTGTGCACGCGCATGTGTGTGTGTGCATACGTATGTGTGTGTGTGTTGTGTGCACGCGCATGTGTGTGTGTGCATACGTATGTGTGTGTGTGTTGTGTGTGCATGTGTGTAGGTATACTAGTAGTATCATCATTGCAATCATGGTCGGCTGCAGCCCACACTTTACACCCACTTACACTCCCTTTACACCCATAAACACATGAACACTGAGGGGAGTGCTCACCATCCATGTATTCAGTACACACAAAGATCCTCTCTTCGTGGAAGAATGCCCCAAAGAACCCAATTACATATTTGGAATCACACTGATTGGGAGGAAGAATGAGAATCAGATTGTGTGTGTCCGTACGTGTGTGTATGTGCGTGTGCGTGTGTGCATGTGTGCGTGTGTATACGTGTGTGGGGGGAGTGTGTGGGGGGAGTGTGTGGGGGGAGTGTGTGGGGGGAGTGTGTGGGGGGAGTGTGTGGGGGGAGTGTGTGGGGGGAGTGTGTGCACACCTTGTGGAGAATGCTGAGTTCAGTCATGATCTTCTGCTGCTCCTCGGGAGTGGCCCCTATGGGGATGATCTTGACGGCCATGATGGTCTTGGAGGGAGTGTGTAGTGAGCGGTACACAGTGCCGCTGGTCCCGTGGCCCAGCATTTCCAGGTACTGCAGCTCCTGATGGGCAATCTACAACACCACAGGCACACAGACGTGCCGGTCATGTCAGCCAGCATTCTCACTGCCACTAACCCACTACAGCAGAACCTCTGTATAGAGGACACCATTGGGACTCAGCTGGCTATCCTGTATAGAGAGGTGTCCCTAATTCAGATTTTACGCAGCTCTATGTGGTTGGGGTAGCATGTCATTAGAGAGGTGTCCTACATTAAAAGTGTCCTTTGAGAGAGGTACCACAGTATAACTGTCATCCTCCAATGTGACCCTACTCTTCCGCTAATGTTACTAACTCCCTTGCCCATCACTCTATCCCCCTTTACAGTCCCTGGAAGTCATTGTAAAGGACTCGACTCGTGCTCGCAACTGGTCACTGGCACGCACGCACTTCGCAGGTCACTACTCCGTTCAAGTAACAACATAGCCTACTTGCGTACCTGCCCATTGGATAACAGATTCAACAGTGCCTCAGCCGAGGTCTTTCTCTGTTGAAATGACGTCATGTTCATACTGTCACTGCTGCCACTGCTGGACTTGGCACTGTTGGAGGCAGGCAGGCGTGTATTGATAATGAGATTGTGGACGTTCCTTCTGCTGGGGGACTTTGTGGCTGTGAAGGGGTGGGGGCGACGAATGGGAGTGTGTGGTAAAGAAGACAAATAATGGTGGTGGCTCCTTGCTACTCGGATGAGGCCTACGTGGCCGAAGCGTCCTTATTCGATTTATTGTGCTACATTGCTTGTTCTATTAGTGACCACGTTTGATATCATCACATAGCAGTGAGCTTCTACAACATTAAGACTCCACATCACCACTCGTCTAGTGACCACATTTGAGAAAACATATGTACTCTGAAGCCGTGATGGAATGAAAGCTTTGCATACATGCACACACACAACAGGAGCACGCACACACAAACATTCACAGGAACACACACTTACTCCTGGGATGGATGACTACAGGTTCTCGCAATCCATTTGTCAGTCTCCACTGGCACTGCACAACACCACACACACAGAGAGGACTACGTCAATGGTACTGCTCCGCCTGTCTACTTCCCGTGCAACAACCCAAATGTATGTATGTATACAGTAGCTTTCCTTGCACACACACACACACACATACACACACACACGCACACACACACACACATGCACACACACACACACACACACACACGCACTGACTGTAAATGTGCATAACTTAGTAAGTACTATCCTCAATAACAGATGGGTGGTAGATTTGAAGCTGGATTCACATAGCAACTTCAAAGTTTAGTGATTCAGGAGATTTCAGTCACACAAGCCTTTGTCGTATAAAGTCATTATTTCAACTCGAAACTACTGTTGATACATACACGTACATACGCACTGTATAAATATGTATATTACATGCCTACACTTAGAGATACCTAGTAACTATTACACACACTATTTTATATGCCTTGAATGGCTATGCTTGCTTTGCCTCACTGATGCATGAATACACTTTTGAAAACACACGGATGGGTCACACATGATGTGTGATGCATGTGCAGTGACAGACGAACCACTCTCGGCGCAGTGTGACAATGACATGACAAACGCACAGCATCCTCACATATTGTAACATGGCTGCCAACTCGTCATCGTTTCTGACAGTTATCCCATCGCCGTCCTCATCTTCATCTGACGAAGTGAGAGGAAGGGGGAGGGGGCAAGTGGTTAATTGACATTCTGTTGTGGCTCACTGGCGAAGTTGTGTGCAAGCTAGCTCACATTCAAAGGCTGTTGGAGTCCCATAAGTCACTATTTTAGACAATGCTTCCTGCGTACAGTAAAGAAGAGGGTAGGATGAGCCAACCCTACTAGTTAGCAGATGGACAGAGTATTTTAGAACCCTGGTTACTGAGCCACAGCAGTTGGCCCACAGATAGAGGTAAGATGGTTGGCCGTATTTCTGCCTGTTCACTGGAGAGACTAGGCACCACGGGCAACATCGGACCATAACGTAACACACGCCATCGTTCAAGATGACACGCGCACACATGAAATCAACAAACTCACCAAAATCTCCTTAAATCGACAATCCGGGCGGATGTTCCTGTCGAGTAGTTCTTCCCCGTTTGGAGGCTTTACTCTGATAGCCACTACTGGGTAGTTACTGGCTGCCATCCTCGGGCTCGCGCTCACCAGCGAGGATGCCTAAAAGGCGCTTTCTCTTCAAGTGGGTTGTACCTACACACTAGCCTCCGCATTCTACAATCGTGCACCGTTTTAAACAGAAACATTAACATCTTAACATGTATAAATTATGTATAGGCGATCATGCTGACAAGCTATGCTGTCGGCCAAACCACAGGTCGTGGCATGCATGCGTATTAATAGTCGTGACCGGTACATGAAGTACAAGCCGTATATACAAGCCGTCGTATCTCATCTAATCCTCATTGTGTACATACACATTGGCCGACCAATAACGGGTCAATCAAACGGTAAGGCAATAAAATTATATATAAACCAGGTGAGCAATCAATGTTACACGCCCATATGCAGTGTTGTCGTGCACAGGGTTAAGCTTTCCTGCAGAATTGCTGAAAGATGACATCGTCCTCTTCACTGTCCGAGTCAAAGGTCTTCACCTTGACAAAACCCTGGTGGCTAGGTCCCAGCAAGGAGTGCATGTTGCTTCTTGCCTGTTTGGCCTTCATGGAAAGGTCCTTCCTCACCCTCCCATTGCAACAGCTGCATCTCTTCCTGTAAGCGAGACAGATTGCTACAACACACATTGCAGTTAAGGCAATGCTGAAGAAGACTCCCAGAAGAAGTGCCGGGAGAACGTGCAAAGACATCAGTTTGATGCACTCAAGTGAAGTCACAGACAGTGGACATAGGGCCGCATCCGTGCTGTTAGTGGTAGCAGCAGCTGAGGTGGAAAAACCACTCTCGTCCGGTACGATAGGTGCTGTAGTTTCTGCCTGGTTTGTCCTGTTACATGAAGGCACTGATGTAGGACATTCATACTCCTTCGTGGTGGTGTTGTCCTTCGTGGTGGTGTTGTCCTTCGTGGTGGTGTTGTCCTTCGTGTCATTGAGGTTGTGGTCCCAATTCGGGCTGGGCATGTTGGTTTCATCTTGGACCTGGACAATGCCAGCGCTCTCATTGTCAGATGCTTGGTCCACCCCATCCTGTGACGTCGAGTTGGAATATAACACATCAAAGCCAATGGAGCGGTTCCGTGCTTGTTCTGAGCTACCAGCAGCTGCAGTAACAGGCAAGTGGGGAAGAAGAGGTCACCTTCTGACGCAACTCTGTAACTGACAAAGACTCTCATGTAGCCAAAATGTCTTACAGTTTGTATTGTGTTACACTCAATAGTCTAGTAGCCAATGCATGGATGTATCTTGTATCCTCTCCAATGGGCCTCTCTACAACAACACTATCCTCTCCAATGGGCCTCTCTACAACAACACTATCCTCTCCAATGGGCCTCTCTACAACAACACTATCCTCTCCAATGGGCCTCTCCACAACAACACTATCCTCTCCAATGGGCCTCTCCACAACAACACTATCCTCTCCAATGGGCCTCTCCACAACAACACTGTACAACTGATTGGACTGTTGCTGATCATACTGCTCTACGGGATGAACACCTTCGAGTATATATACGTACGTACATATGTACGTACGTACGTACCTAGTTCATTATGCGAACACAGTCTGCACCTAATCTGCACCTACATACGTAGTTATGAACTACCTACGAATTATAACAGATACCCCCAGTTGTCTGTAGAAGGTTAGACAACTACTACCAACAACCAGGGTGTATCTTAAATACAACAGAACGAGATGGGCTTCCAGCATTCAGAATCAGAGGCGCCACATGATGGGGTCAGTTACAGAACCCTAATTTAGCACCTGACACATTTGAATGGTAATCCTTTGCTCCTCCTCCACTACTGGCTCACCACTGGCTCACCTTTGTGTTGTGAGAACTTCCACACTCGATTGGGCCCAATCTCACCCACGTATACGGCCTCACCATCACTGCTGACAGCCACGTCATGAGGCTGGCCAAATCCAACCTGCAGAGACGCACAATGACAAAACGGCACACGCTACACTGATTGAGCCTGGTGCATGTATGTACACTAGTCACACCATCTGTACCCACAGTCACACCACACAAGCACACAAGATGTTGCTCCATGTCAAGGTACAGCTGTCACTGACTAATGGATGTACAATTCCTATAGACTCAATTGAACCTCTGCATAACCTTGTATAACATTGTATAACCTAGTATAAGTCAGTATTAGCATTGTATAACTCAGTAAACTTTGACAAGCCCCTCTACTAACACTGTACAATTCTACTTTGACCCTCCCTTGCACACCTCTGGTGTCCAATGCTGCACAATGTTCTTTGACTTGAGATCCACAGTGAACCCACAAGCTGCTCTATCAGAAAACCCTTCCGTTTGGTTCACCACAAAGACATACGGCGTAGTGGCTGTAGAGGAAAGGCAACTGTGGAGTAAGGAGCACTTTATACTGTGTTTTGTCTTTGCGTCAGACATGGCCGGGTGAACAGTGACTACTGCTGTACACACAGAGACAGCGTACGTATGTACTGTACATACAGAGCAACTCCTTCACTGACAATGTGTGTCGTTGTATGCATGTAGGCACACAATGTTCTGTACACATGCACGTACACGTATAAACACACACACATGCACACACACAGATGCAGATGCACACACACACACACACACACACACACACACACACACACACACACACACACACACACACACACACACACACACACACACACACACACACACACACACACACACACACACACACACACACACACACACACACACACACACACACACACACACACACACACACACACACACACACACACACACACACACACACACACACACACACACACACACACACACACACGCACGCACACACACACACACACACGCACACACACACACACACACACACACACACGCACACACACACACACACACACACACACACACACACACACACACACCTCCAGGAGCAGTAGTTGGAGCTGCTACTGCAAACAGTCTGTGCCCCATTGTGTTGAAATCTTCAATTACTGAGACAACATGTGACAAGTTAGCAGTTGCCATAGTAATAAGGCGGCCATTTTCTCTGTCAGCTACCATAAGCTTTGTATCACCATCCAGCAGTGCTAGGCTGTGTGGAATGTTGAGAGCTACACAGGAGATGAAGGGAGGGGGGGAGGGGGAGGGGATGGGGAAGAGAGGAAAGATGTGGGGAGAGTGAGTTGAGAATGAGAGGAGAAAATATGAGGGAAGGATGAGTTGAGGATGAGAGGAGAGAAGATGAAGGGAAGGGAAGGAAGAGGGAGGGTGAAGGTGAGGAAGGACAGATGAGGGGAGAGAGGAGAGAAGAAGATGCTCAACTTGGAGCCTAATAAACGCAAATTGAGACAATAATAAAGTGAGGCAGGCTTGAGGTTGAGCGTGTAAAGTATGGCTGATGCAACAGGTGGGCAGAGCATGGCACGCGCCTGTATCACTTAGGGTGACAGAGCAAGCAAAGCCCAGCATCGTTCAGCATGGGTGGGTGGGTGTCGAGCAGTTTGATTAAGAGAGCCAGCATGTGTCAGTTGGTGGGAGAAACAGAGCGTTGTATTTCACTTAGAGCTGTAGCACCCAAAGGCTTGCGGCAAAATCTGGCACCGAACATGTGCTTAAGCTGAAGTGCCCTGCAGCAAGGTGGCGCCTTGCCTCATCATCACAGATCCTGAGCGCTACAGCCACTTGTGTAAGTCATGTTCGGACATTTGCACTTGTGTGTACATACATGCCTGTGTGTGTGTGTGTGTGTGTGTGTGTGTGTGTGTGTGTGTGTGTGTGTGTGTGTGTGTGTGTGTGTGTGTGTGTGTGTGTGTGTGTGTGTGTGTGTGTGTGTGTGTGTGTGTGTGTGTGTGTGTGTGTGTGTGTGTGTGTGTGTGTGTGTGTGTGTGTGTGTGTGTGTGTGTGTGTGTGTGTGTCTGTGTATGTGTGTGTGTATGTATGTGTGTGTGTGTGTGTGTGCTAGTGTGTGTGTCTGTGTATGTGTGTGTGTATGTATGTGTGTGTGTGTGTGTGTGTGGTGTATGTGTGTGTGTGTGTGTGTGTGGTGTATGTGTGTGTGTGTGTGTGTGTGTGTGCGTGTGTGTGTGTGTGTGTGTGTGGTGTATGTGTGTGTACATGTGTTATGTGTACAGAAGTGCTCTCTCACTCTTTGGATAGCTCTGAGGGGTGCTCCTCACTGGGTGGTTCATAATCTGCAAGACCTCGCCAGTCTTTGAGAACTGTATGATACGTCTGTTACAGTAGCTACAGAGGAGGAGTGCATACACTGATTACAACACTGGTTGTGGGGACTGTATGGCAGTTACAACACTCACAGTAGGGACCTGTGTAAAACACATGTTGCAGGGAATTGCAACACACAGTGTGACAGACACCACAGACGACCACAAGAACTGCTCTCAGCTAGAGATGATGATGACGTCAGAGCACAGGACCTTACCCATCAGCCACAAAGAAGCTGCTTCCATCTGCTGCCACAGCAACGGCAGATGGCTTGCAAAAGTGTGTGTGATCGTGTCCAGGCTGGAAGGCCACTCCCAAGGTTAGGATGGGCTTGGAAAAGTCGTTGGGATGAAACTTGAAGACCTGGTGCAGAGCCACATCTGTGATCCAGATGTTCCCCTCATTGTCCACGGTAAGGCCATGAGGAAGGTAGAACCTGCAGTGAGCAGTAAAGTGGGGTTAAATAAAGAGAAGCACACATGCACACACGCATGTACACATTAAACCTCACACACACACACACACACACACATGTACACATGGACAATCACACACAGATGCACACACATGCACACATGCACACATGAACACTCACTCACACACACATGCACACATGCACACATGAACACACACACACATGCACACATGAACACACACACACATGCACACATGAACACACACACACATGCACACATGCACACATGAATACTCACACACACACATCCACACATGCCACATGGACACTCACACACACACACACACACTCAGATGCACACACACACTCACATGCACACTCACATATTGGCCAACGTTTTGTGGAGCAGCTGACCCGCTGACGAAAGATGGAGCAGAACTGGTTCTCGAATGGGCCCTTCCACCTTGTGTCGGAAGACATTGTTCGTATCAAATGAACTAGACAGGATAGGAAGATTGAGAGGCAAAAGTGACATTCAAATTACAAACTACATGCACACACACACATACACACAATCCCCACACTTGCGTAGCTATAAGCATGACTAGTACCAACAGTACACCACTCACACTTGTGGCGAATAGATCTTGATGAGCAATATGTAGGCAGAATCAATCAATCAACAGCACCGTAGGCCTTCATCAGCTGCTTTTTACACAGTAGACCTAAACCTACGTGGCCGAAACGTCCTGTGGCCCAGTTGCTATTGATTTGAGTGATACTGCGGCGTATTTGCATATGCTCATCAAGATCTTTTTGCCAGTTTTGCAAACGTAGCACTGAGCCAATAAGATGACACAAACACTTGAAGCACCACTCCTGCTCTACACACGAGAAGAGGTGCGCATCCTCTAAATGTGCACCGCTGCGTTCACGGGCACCTACATTCTCACCTGGGACCCCACACCCTGCTGCCGCGGTGGAGAACATACACATCACCGCTGCCGTCCACTGCCACTCCACTAACTTGCCCCAAAGTGAAGGAGAGAAAATGCTTTGCAGCAGCTCCCTCTAAGCCATTCAGGTACCAATCAGATGCAAGTTCCAGAGGGGGCGGGGTCATCTCATGCTGCCCCTCCCCCTTGTCATCCACCGTGCTTGCAGGAGAAGGTGGACTTGGAAGTGTGTCTGTTTGTGCAACCACTGGAGGAAAGGGCAGAGCAGGACCAGATTCCTTGTCCATAAAACAATTGCGATCAACCCTGTGGGCGCCATTGTTGGCTGTGTAGTACATGATGTAGAAGTTGCACATTTCATTGTCAGTGTTCGGTCTGAAGAGGACAGAGAACAGAAAGAGCTTGCAGCACAGACAAAGCCCCGTGTTCACACATCAAGCCATTCTGATTACAGTATCAACATGACTAGGCTCAACCTTTTGGACATGACTGCATCTTGCTACAGTATACATGCAAGTGTACAGTGCTACACTATACATGCAAGTGCACAGTGCTACAGTATACATGTAAGTGTACAGTGCTACACTATACATGCAAGTGTACAGTGCTACACTATACATGCAAGTGTACAGTGCTACACTATACATGCAAGTGTACAGTGCTACACTATACATGCAAGTGTACAGTGCTACACTATACATGTAAGTGTACAGTGCTACAGTATACATGTAAGTGTACAGTGCTACACTATACATGCAAGTGTACAGTGCTACACTATACATGCAAGTGTACAGTGCTACACTATACATGCAAGTGTACAGTGCTACACTATACATGTAAGTGTACAGTGCTACACTATACATGTAAGTGTACAGTGCTACACTATACATGTAAGTGTACAGTGCTACACTATACATGTAAGTGTACAGTGCTACACTATACATGCAAGTGTACAGTGCTACACTATACATGTAAGTGTACAGTGCTACACTATACATGTAAGTGTACAGTGCTACACTATACATGTAAGTGTACAGTGCTACACTATACATGTAAGTGTACAGTGCTACACTATACATGCAAGTGTACAGTGCTACACTATACATGCAAGTGTACAGTGCTACACTATACATGCAAGTGTACAGTGCTACACTATACATGTAAGTGTACAGTGCTACACTATACATGTAAGTGTACAGTGCTACACTATACATGTAAGTGTACAGTGCTACACTATACATGTAAGTGTATTATACATGTACATAAGTGTATTGTGCAAGCAAGGTGCTGCACGGAATGAAAAATAGTCCCCCAATGTGTGTGCAGCAGTTTGATTAAAAATTGCAGAGAACTGTGCATCTCTGGGTTTTCGATTCAGGCACGTATAATGCACTTGTGTCGCTGCTCACCCTATCATGATGTCAAGTTCGTCATCGCTTGTCACATACTGGCATTGTGCTCCTAGGATGTCACCTCTGTGGACTGTCACATGTGTTTCTATCGGGTAGAAGCCTTGGGGAGCCTGAGGGCTTCGACTGCCTAGTTTCTGCCACTCCACTCCTCCCTTCCCTCTGTAGAAGCCAGTGATTAGAGTGCTGTGAGCGTGGGCATGAACTCGGTATGCAAAAGGCACGATTGACTGATCTCTATAGGTGCAGCTTCTTTCAATGGAGAAGCCTGCAGTAGGGGTCAAAGTTCAAAGTTCAAAAGTCACAGTTCAGAGGTCATACAACTACGTAGCTAGCTATGCCACTCACCTGGGCTCCCTGCTGGAATCACATCGATACCTGATAAAATGAATACACCAGCGACCTTTGAAGGCCTGCATTAGAGAAAGAGACACGCATGTAGGCAGGTATACGTACTGCAGTGCAGGTACAGTATACGCCAGTCTTTGCTAAGGGACGTCATCATCATAATTGGCATAGTCCCCGATCGAGGATGCCTGCAACATGCACAGTAAGTACAATGTGATCATTCAGTTCATGGAACATGCAAGGTTAGGTTTCAGTCCGTTTGTTTGGTCGAGCTAAGGGACGTAAACGTATATCTACCTGCCCATCCCTGACCAGTGTGGCATTACATGAGATACAAACAGACACACTCACCGCTTCTTGGTCACTGTCAGAGTCAGAGCAGATGTGTCAGCTTGCTCCGGCTTTGACAGGTCGCCGTAATGCAGTTGCAAGACAAGGGATTTCACTCCAACATTGGCACCTAACTTGAACCCCACATCTGCACACACACACACCAGTCAGCCAGTAGATAACAACACAAATGTAAGGTAGTCAGACAGGTGATGATTGCTGTGCGTATGCTGTGGACCTGAGCGATATCACAGCATGCATGGGGAGGCTGGTGGACAGGGCTCCCCCAGGTCCAAAGACCGATAGGGATCATCTAATCGGACTTGGGGGGAGCCCCATTCCCCTTACTCGTACTGTGATATTGCTCAGATTCTTTCTAATTCTCAAATATAAGGCACTGCTAAATAGTAATAAATGCTTCTCCCACCTTTCGGCAGCTTTAAGCCATCTGCGTGGTTTGCCCAAGCATACATGGTCCGTTCCATACCTCTGGCACACAGGCCACCCATTGACTTGCAGTCCCAGTGGCTGGCTCTGGAGTGGGGCTCATCGCAGCCAAATAGAAGAAGATGGTGCACCTTGTTTGTGACCTCAGGCTGGAACCCCACTGCCAGAGGAGGGAGGCTTATAGTCAGGACATTGTGTGTGTGTGTGTGTGTGTGCGTGTGCGTTTGTGTGTATGGTGTGTGTTTGTGTGTATGGTGTGTGTGTATGTGTGTGTGTGTGTGTGTGTGTGTGTGGTGTGTGTGTGTTTGTGTGTGTGTGTGTGTTTGCATGTGTGTATGGTATGTGTATGTGTTTGATATGTATGCTGAACAGATTAATTGGACCTACTCCAGCCACAGGATACAGTTGTTACAATGTTTCTAGTCCATTTACACCTTGCATTCAATTACCAGCATTGCAGTGGTGAAATCTCACAGTACATTCATACGTAACTTGCGTGAAATTGTTTCTATACAAGTTCACTTCTGTAATTTGGCACATGCAGGTCAGGAGTTAATGTCAACTCACCTGGTCCTAGCCATGTGTGTGTGTGTGTGTGTGTGTGTGTGTGTGTGTGTGTGTGTGTGTGTGTGTGTGTGTGTGTGTGTGTGTGTGTGTGTGGTGTGTGTGTGTGTACATCACCAGTGTGGAGTGGAGACAATACATACAAGCCATCCATGCATTTCCTGCTAACACATTCACTGTTGTGAATGCTCAGTTAGTGACCACTGACATTAGCTCCATTCACCAGCCACTATAGGCTGCTTCCTGCTACACGCTCACATGCACTTACACACTTACACACACACACACACATCAAGTTGGCCTGTATGTACATACAATACATAACTACATAACAATACATAGACCACAAAGTACAATGCACACAGCTATATGCAACTATATGCAGGCTTTTACACACCTTAATCTGTTCAGCATACACATCAAACACACACACACACACACACACACACACACACACACACACACACACACACACACACACACACACACACACACACACACACACACACACACACACACACACACACACACACACACACACACACACACACACACACACACACACACACACACACACACACACACACACACACACACACACACACACACACACACACACACACACACACACACACACACACACACACACACACACACACACACACACACACACACACACACACACACACACACACACACACACACACACACACACACACACACACACACACACACACACACACACACACACACACACACACACACACACACACACACACACACACACACACACACACACACACAAACACACAAACACACGTGCACAGGCACACTCATACACACAAACAACACATCCAGCATCCACATTCCACATCCACATCCACATTAACCCCCTGTTCGGGCTGCGAACCCTAAGGCCCTACCGACCATGCTCGAAAACGACAAGCTACGTACGAGAACACTGAAACCCAACACATCTCTTCAACTCCTTGTTGAAAGATGCTTCTTACCAATGTACTGCTCCTCATCTGGCAAGGAAACCGAGGCGCATATGTAGTCGTTCGCCTACAAGGGAGAGGTAGAGTTCTCGCGTTCAAGCATGGATACTCCAACATCTTTGGCGCAAGAAACACACGTAGTGGACACGTACACACATCCATCAGATTCTATTTCCGGGCCGACAGCTGCTCTAACACTGCGAATCGACCACCGCCTTACCTGTGGCGTTACATTATCTACAGATATATTCAACTGACGAACATCTTCAGTCTCCCCCGACAATGACAGTGAGATAGTCCACACAATCACGAAAACAGAACGACAGATTGCCTTCATCTTGTGCCGGCCACTAGCCACAGAGTAGGAAGTACGAGTGAGGTATTGCGCAATTACCCAGTCAAAAAGGAAGTAGAAAAAAGGTGCACTGCCCGGGAGTCGAACCCGGCTCGCAAGAATGGGAATCTTACATGCTACCGCTACACCAGCAGTGCTACCGTGAGTACCGCTTTGACGATGCCTTCTTATGAAGGGATGAGATCATGGACACCTTACAATCAGATGAATAAAATTTGTACAAAGAAATACTCCCGGGTTACAAATGACATGATACACAAAAAACGGATGCAAAATGAATCAAAGATCACACCCAATATTCGACATGTTTTAGTTGCGGATAGTCAGAACGAAACAGTTTCTTGACATCAGAATCGACCGCAGAAGTATTGTAGGTCAGCCCAAACTTTTTCTTGGGCACAGCTCTCAATACAGGGCTCCTCTGGGGGAAACCCCTTTGAGAGTACGTTGAGGTAACATCTGGGGATGGCTTCTCTGGTAACGGAACAGGAACGGGTTGTTGAGAGTATGGAGGGAGATCTGTATCATCTGCTCCACTCTCTCCAATGTGAGGAAACACTGGTGGAATGCAGCTAACCTCTGTGGTGCCATGACGGAGGCCACTACCTATGCTTCCATTTTGCAACTGCTTATCTCTGGCAGTCACATCGTCACCAATATTAATAGTACCCCCAGAGGAATTGTCTTCCCCCTCTGGTGTGATGTAATGTGCTGAGGGCGGCAGCCGGCCTGCTTCACTCTTGCGACTACTCTGCTGGGCCTCCTTCTTCTTCTCCCTCCAGCGTCTGTCCCTCTCACGCAGCCGATAGCAGCGAACCAGCAAAGCAACACACACGGTGCCAACCACCACCGCCACCATGACAAGCACACCCATCACGGGCACAGCTATCAGTGCGTTATCCGCAATCCCCTCAGTGTCACCGGTTCCGAATGGGTCCTGAGGCAACGTAGCTACAGTTGGTGGCACTTTTCTTGGTACCTGAACGGAGAAGCTCACCGTTAGTCTCCCAGGTTGGCCTGTAGAGTTCATTTGCACTACAGCTTCAAACTCTTCTTCAACGACGTAATCGGTGTCATTTTGCAAGCTCTCGTCAAAAATGTACTGCACTTGCTCTCCCTGCAGCTCACTGTATGAAAAGGTAACTATTTCCAGCAACTGACGCCTTTTAACTCTAGACCTCTTGGACAGCGTGCCATAACGAGGCCTGGTTGTCATGGTGATGTGTGGGTTCAGAGCTGGATTAGAAGTACGAAAGTAAAACATGTCAGCTGGCAGGAGGTAGGACAAAGTGTCCGGGGAAGTGGTCAATGTAACACTCCGCAACTCCAGTCTTGACATCACAGTGACTTTGATGATCTGGTCAATGCGTTGTTTCCCACTTTTCAAAGTTACGGTGAAAGTATCTTGAAATGTTGACAAATTTGTAGGACAGTAAAACAGTAGACCATTGTCAATTTCTGTTTGATGGAAGTCTCCTATCTCTTCAGAGGAGCAGTTTTTCCTAATCACACCACTCATGGGAGTACTATTGACAGAGATTGCTACTTCACTTCTCAATACATTCGTCCATACATTCAAAACTGACATGGAAATGGGGACCTTGTCAAAATCCTGGTCGTACATGAGGTGGGCTGTGCCAGTGAAGTTCAGCTGACGTGGCACAATCACTATAGTGATGGTCCCGTTCCCAATGTGAGACTGATTGCCGTCAGTAAACTGGAACAAAACCTCGACTGGGTCTGCAATGCGAAATAACGAAACACTTTATAATATATAAGCACATAAAGAAATGAGTAAATAATACGTACAACACACAGGCAGGATAATGAACATTGAAACGTACATCACCAACACTACAAAACAGGTGTCCATGTACAGTGCAGTATGCAATGGCGTGCGCACGTACCAGGAGATGCTCCGTCATGAAGGAACTTCAAGCGGTTGTTGTCGATGTCTGCCTGCGTGAAGTGCCACGCCCCCCTCCCCTCCCCCCTGCCCAACAGCTGCACACCACGAGGAGTTTCACTCATCTCAATCCACAAATCTTCTGGCTGGGTATCAGGGTCCACAATCCGAAGGTGATTTCTAGTGAGACTCCCAAAAAAACCGTCAACTACTGAAACTTCTAAAGATGATTGTTCATCAAGAACAGGTCGCTCGTCGTTCACGGGCTCAATTACAATCATAAACTTTCCGTCAGACCTGAAGAGGCTAGCAGCTCCAATCACATCTGTCTTGTGGATGTTCACCTCAAATGTGAAGCTATCCTGCACAGAATCGGAGTTGTCATGAAAGTAACACAAGAAACTCTGGCCAGGTTCATCTTGCCGAAAGGCGGTGACACTCCCGTTTCTAATCCTTCCACGATTACCCAGTCTACCATACCTCACAGCTGCTGTGACTCTGTAGCTGATTTTGAGTGATTCTACTGGGACAGTTAGATTGTGATCCTTCCAAGCCTTGTACCTCAGATTCCTGGAATCGAGGTGGGACTCGCCGAAGCATACATAACCTCCTTCCTCCACAGACAGTGGCCGGATAACAGGCAGAATACTACTGATATCTTGCCTCAGACGAATCTTGATGGTAAATGTGCCAGTATGGGACTGAACTGCATTGGGAACGTACACTTGGAATTGGAACTGGTCTTCACGCTCCCACCTGTTCATGTCCGTGTGACGGTAGGCAATTCTTCGGTTATCAACGTCATCTTGAGTAAAGCTACTCCCCGCACTCAACATCTCACTTCCGTCCCTCAATAGATGGCCATATTGACACGCAGCTGTTAGTGTGTACGTAATGACATGCACACGTCCATCACTAGTCGTTGCTTTGAGGCCGTGCAGCAAATTCTTGCTTCCCTCCATCTCGACCCTGATGGGTACATTTACAGACAAGATGACATGAATTGGTCTTGCAAAAATGAACAAAGATCCCTGTGTAATGTGGACTCCATCTGAGACGTTGAATGGAAGTGTTCCATTTCCAAGTCCATTATGAACAAAACCAACTTCACCCCTTGAGATATCAGACTGAGAGAAGGTGTCTATGGGAACACTGTGGTTGTGTAACCAAGCAAAATGGCCGACAACTGGGAAATCACTCTTGGGTGTTGTGTGGAAAGAATAGAATAGTTCATCTGGTGAGTTGTCTTCATCAGTTGCTTGCATCAGGGCTATACTCAGGTGGACAGTGTCTCCATTCCAAATTTCCAAAATTGGGTTTGGGTTTGACAATATGGGTTCTTCATCATTGACTAAAGTTATATTCACATGCAGCTGAAATTCACCACTGACAAGGTTATCTTCGGTACTGACGGCCTTCAACCCAATGACATCTGAGCTGTACTCGCTGCCTTGGTGAGAGTAAACAACGAACCTGCTATTAATGCTGTCCTGCGTGAAGGTTGTAACAGTGTCTTCGTACCTTGCAGGGTCAAGGGAGTGGAGTATGCCACGAACAGGTTGGCTGGTAACAATGTATTTGGTTGGTCTGTTAGCATACACCGGATGGTCAACCATGAGGTTCTCACTGTCAATCACCCTCACGGTGTTCTCTGGTACAACAAGCACACCCTTCCTGATCGGCAGTTGTTTCGGCATGAGAAGTACACTCACTGTAATCGGATCCTGCAGTAGGTTTTTACCGTCGGTGAGGATTAGGGTGAAGCTGTCTCGCCAATTTGGCACTATCAGGGAAATGTTATTCTCGTAGAAAATGACTTCCCCATTGATGTCTTCTTGTGTAAAGGAACTCACCTTTGTGCTCCTGCAAATTGGGAGAGAAAGGCCGACACAAGGAAGAGGAAGAGTGTGAAGCGTGCCTGATATCTGGAATACATACAGTAACACTCAATGGGGAAGTACGTAGTCAGTTAGGTAGTCACCTGCAAGAAGTACATACGTACGTACGTACGTACGTACATGTTTAATGGACATGCACTGGAAGTGTACACAGTACGTATGTACACTGTGCTGCTGAGGTTTATGTGCAGATAATGTAACGGTTTCCGTACTACCCACCTGAGATGTGGAGAGAGTCTCCTGTACAGTGTGCCATACTTGGGGGGGCTCAACACATCAAATGTAAGCTCTCTGTCTAGCTGCTCAGAGTCAGAAGCTTGGAGATGCCGTCTGCTGAGGTAGCCCCTCTCCGTCTCCACCACGCGCAGCTCTTCCAACACTTCTACGCTCGGCGCGGTGTCGTCCACTGGTACGATGGTGATGGCAAAGAATTGATTGGCTTTCGTAAAATTACGCACAGTGATGTCAAACAGGAATGAGTCCTCGATCGTGTCACTGCCGTCATGAATGTATGCCACTCTGTTCTGCTCAATATCTTCAAGGGATACACTGTCGTTCACCGGCAAACCTGCCACCTCCAGCCTACCATTCTGAGGAAGACGTGTAATGTTGAACACAAACTCTGAAGATGCAATTTCAGCATTTCCAGTAACATAGGCAGAGAGGGACGTTGACATGATGTAAGCTTGTGCTCCTTCATCAACCGTCAGACCTTCATTGACAGGATTGATGACAAAAATCACAATGATTATCTTGAGGAGGTTGATGGATTGCAACCCGCCATCAGAAACCTGTACGGGGAACATGCAGTCAGTACATCAGGCATGCAATTATCTGTGACTACAACTTGATCGAACTCACTGTATATAAGTAATACTCCAGTCCGGGGGACATACACCTTCTGGTTATATCGTGTTGATACCACAGCCGACCTGTCTCCAAATCAGCTTGCAGGAAGGAAGTCACGGGCTCTTGTGGGCGGTCCTCAAAGTAGAGGTACCCACAGTGACCTTCGGGGTTCACTGCAAGATTGATGGTAAAGTTCAGGTTTGAGACGTTGTAGTTGATATCCTTATCAACATAAGCCAGAGTGGTGGTGTTGATGTTTGCACGGCTGCCCTCCCACACTATAAGGTCGGACGTGTTGTGAGGAGAAGGGGCGTTGTCATTGATCAAGCTGATTGTAATGTTGACTACCCCTAGAAAGTCTCCGAGGTACTCTGCCACTCCATCATACATGTTTCGCATCACAGGGTCAGTGACATTCGCTGTCACTTCAAACACAAAAGAGTCAAACACACTCTCACTGTTGTCATGTGTGTAGGAGAGGAGACCTGACGTTAAGTCCGAGGGAGTAAGCACTGTTTGACCAAGAGGAACCTGCTGTTTCCCATACAGCATAGCTCCATGCAGAGGAGGTGTTACTATGGTGATGTATGCGCTGTAACCAGGAGGGGCGGAGACAAAGAACTCGCTGGCCATGATGTAGTGTCGCTGGCCCTCCATAACGCCAAACCCAGTATTGGTGACACTGAGATTGGTGTGGTAGAGCCCCACAGTCACCCCAGTGGGGGGCAGAGTGAAGTATTTGTTACGCAGCTTGAAAGTGAAGTAGTCCATGTCCTGGTCAGGTTCCTCGTGAATGTAAGCAATATGCTGTGAGTTGACGTCCAGTTGGGTGAATCTGTGAACCTCTTCCTCGCCCTTGCTGCGGTTTACAATCCTTCCGTACTGTGGAGGAATGGCGATGTTGTACTCCAAGCCACCAGGCGAGAGTCCACCTCTCGAGTCAGTAGCTTGGAGAAGGTCCTTAGTAATCACCTGGATACCGTTTACAGGAACGCGCAGTCTCAGAGAATCCTCACCGTAGATGTTTTCCAGCTCTGGCACAGGCACGGGATCAATGCAGATTGGAACATCCAGCATAGTTGCTGTGGAACCCAGTTCAAACTGGAGCAAGAACCTGTCCTGGTTGGTCTGTACTGTCCGGTTGCGAAGCATGTATAGAAAGTCGCCGCTGTCAATGCGGCGCATTTCGAACTGGCTGTTCTCCCTCAGTCGCACTGACTCCAGGTGGAGGTAGCCGTATAGAGGGGCCACCACAACGGTTATCTTGATGTCCGGCCTGCGACCTGGTGCGTTGGTGGACACGACAAACGACTCTGCATGTAAGCGGTATCCAAGTTGTTCCTCTGCGTCAAATATGAAGGGACAGGTGTTACCTTCTCGATCTGCAATGGAGACATTCAAGGTAGGAGGCTGGGCTCTCACTTTAATTTCCTGAAAATCAGAATGGGAATGAAATAATGTTCTACACTCTTATAGTATCACAAGAATGCAGTTAATTAAAGGTAAAGCTGTGTGTGTGTGTGTGTGTGTGTGTGTGTGTGTGTGTGTGTGTGTGTGTTGTGTGTGTTGTGTGTGTTGTGTGTGTGTGTGTGTGTGTGTGTGTGTGTGTGTGTGTGTTGTGTGTGTTGTGTGTGTTGTGTGTGTTGTGTGTGTGTGTGTGTGTTGTGTGTGTGTGTGTGTGTGTGTGTGTGTGTGTTGTGTGTGTGTATGTGTGTTGTGTGTGTTGTGTTGTGTGTTGTGTGTGTTGTGTGTGTTGTGTGTGTGTGTGTGTGTGTGTGTGTGTGTGTGTGTGTGTGTGTGTGTGTGTGTGTGTGTGTGCAGCATACCCTTCGGAGCCGGTGCTGTCCATCTGTGATAGTAAAGACATACGGTCGAGTCAAAACATCACCAAATCGATGATGAAATATAAGCCTCTCGGCACGAACATCATCGGTTGTGAAGCGAGTCACCACTTCTGAGATGTTAAAAACAAATGCAAAGTAGCCATTGTCAAATCGGTTTCGTTCATACGTAATCCAAATTACATCTCCTGGCTGATCAAGGTCATGAATGCTAAGAATTGATTGGTCCACAATCTGGGAGCCTCCCTCGAGAGGGGTGATATCTCGTGTCTTCACTACTGGTATGTGGTTGTTAACAGGAGCTATGACAATGGGTAAAACCCTGTTAATTGCATCTAGGGGGTGGATCCTCAGCTCAGTTGGCTCAACATTCATCGCCTGAACTGAGAACACTATGCTGTCCACATGTTCCTCACTGCCACCATGATGGTATTTGAGAAGGCTGGACAAGATGTCAGTTGGAGTGAAGGAGGTGTTGCTCAGAGGTGCTTCACGGAGGGTGATGTTCCCATGTTGAGGGGAGAGTGTGATACTGAACTGCAGCCCAATTGAGTCCAAGCCCCCACGCTGCTGCAGCCAGTCCATCAAAGAAGCTGGAAGCAGGGATACCTGAAGGAGGAAAGAAGAAAGCCTGCTGATGCTGATGCGTGGGGAAGGTAAGTTGGGATTGCTACACTACTACATGAGCAATTTTGCTCAACTAAACATGTGGTGCTGTAGGGAGAGGCTGGAGGTGAAGGGCCAAACCCCTTCTACCACTCAGGAGACCACAGCCTGACCACGATGGTCACTGGGGCTCACTTCTACAGGCCAAGGGCTGGTCACCGACCACCACAGGAACATAACCACTAACCATGACAACCACACCCATACAAGATCACAGCCAATGGTTGTGATAACAGGTGTGCCCGTACACTCTCAAGTTTCAACCACCTCCTCAATCAATTTGCACACACAGGCTCTTTCTGCTTCACTGACTGACATAGGCAGCTAATAAGGTCGCAGGATGATATGGGATCAACTTGCACTATAAATACATATCACACATATATAGTATTGTATATGTACGCATGTGTATTGTATGCGTGATTCTTTGCACACTGAAAGAATCACCTAGCTCTGTACATGTGTCTTAGTATATGCATTTCTTTGCATAGACACACACCGTCATGCACACGCCGCGCACACACGCACACACGCACACACGCACACAGCAATAGCACACAATACACTATTATTCCAAAGTCATACAGCTTACAGCCCCCCCCCCACACACACACACAAACACACGAACAGAGCTCACCTCAATGTGGTTTGATCCAATGACCACTGACCCTCCCTCACTGAGATTCAGTGCTCTTGTCACCACCTCAAGGCGAGACTGCTCCAGATACCTCTGGGGGATCACTTCAATACACTGACGGATGGATGGTCCAGGAGCCTCATAGCTTGAAACACTCGCATTTAACCAGTCTTTAAGATGTGGGAATTCTACATCAGAAGAGTTGTGCATGTACCGCACTTGATTCTGTAGGATATCCAGCCTTGAAAACCGATCTCCCTCCTTCAGTGTCTCCCACACCTCAATGTCTGCCGATGCCACCAACAGCTGTATCGCACCTTGGGAGGGCAATGACTGAAGTGTGAACCACATGTCCGGCTTTTGGTCTTCAAAATTACTTGCAACACCCAAATTTCGTGACTGCAGTAACTCTCTTGAGCCTTCGATCACCTTTAGACACGTTCTGTTCACAACATTGATTTCACCCTCATACGGTCCTACAGTTACGTGTACATTCTCAACGGAGCCACCATCACTCATAACTAAGAGAATGGCAAAAGGAGAAGCACCGCTGCTGTAAAAGTGCTGAAAGACGATAGTCCCATTGTGGATGTCCTCTTGGTAAAATCTACGAATGCTTTCGCCCGGACTGCTCACCTTTTCAAATCTACCACTCGTCAATTTATCAGTTACTTCAAAGCTTATGCGACTCATTCCGCTGTCTGGATCACTCACGTTGAGAATGTTTGGGGTGAGCGTGCGTCTTGTTCCAACCGCCAGTCTAAGAGTGCTGAGCTGTAAAACACGGGGAGGGTCATTTTGCGGCTGAATGAAAATTGGAAACACTAGCATTTTGGAGAGGACGACAAAACCCTCACATGTAACATTAAGCTGGAGCGTGAATGAGTCCTGAGTTGTTTCAGAGCCATCATGAAAGTAGAAAATGGACGACGCTGCAAGTGTCTGGTAAACAAAGTGCTCAACTATCTCTGTTGATCTTTGGTTTTCCTTGATGGAGCCATGTCGTGGAAGAGTGACAACCTGAAGCACCATTGCCTTTGTTGCAAGAGGCTTCAATTGTACCCATATATCTGCAACATCTTCTGGGATGCCCATTGTGAAGATGGTGGTGTCCAGAACTGTTTTGCCTCCTTCAGACACCTGGACGTGTCGGGCAATAACACTGATCTCTGACCAGCTAAAGTTGAACTGGCTGAACGGACAGCTAGATGGAATTATCACCGGCCTCCTATGCTCCGGCTGACAGGGGGGAGATGCTTCAAGGCAGCAATTTCCACTCTGTACTCTGAGGCTATCAAGGCGGTTCTCATCAAATGCATGGAAGCTGACATCAGTGGACAATACCACCAGAGAGCGCATGCAGCCCTGATAGGCAGTGTACGTGGGCAAGTCTGGGAAAAGGCCATATTTCTCTTCTGGTATGCCACCAAGATACAACTGCTTGAAGATACTCGGAGAACTCTGTCTGCTAAAGCCCTGGATGTTTCGCACACTGCTAATTGAGACATCTGGTAGCTTCAGAGTGACATTAGTTTGGTGCAGATCGATCACCAATCTGTGCCAGTGAAGAGCGGGAACCGACAGCTCATTGTGTGCAAGCACAGCCTTGTCATCACCAAACTTAATCACAGACAACAATTGCCCACTTCTGAGAACGACAGCAAAGTAGTCTGAAGTAGGAGTTGCTGAGAAGAATACAAACAGGACTCCATCCGACCTTGTCCCCAGACGTCGAAACTGCACCTCGGCGCGAAGGTGCTCTGTTACCACTGAAGAGTTGATGTGCACATATCCACTGTCAAAGAATGCTGCATGCACAAGTAAAACAGGGAGAAAGAGATCATGAACTACAGAGGGAAGAACGTTTATCAGCTAAAGGACTTGTTCCTTGCTGTATTACTTCTTCATATTATACATGTACCTTTCCATACACATCATTAGCTTACTGTACGTATATTCACACTTTTCGCATATCACTTTGTATTACTCATCTTTCAAATTCATAAATTGCTGCATGGTTGAGGTGCGAGGCCTAGTTTTTACTTCTGTTTCTCCTTTTGTGTTAGATTGCCATATCTATCTATTTAACCAGGCCTTCCAGCTGCTGGTTCCCAACAACAATGGCTGATTCATAACTAACATCGTTCCCAGGCTGTCTGGGGTTAATCAGTTCCCTCCCAAAAAGGTAGTGGGTACAATGAATTTGTATGGTGGTGGTGTAAAGGAGTCGAAGCGTACTAGCAAAAGGCTTGCTAACTTTGTTGCAAAGGAAACCACCGCGCTTGCATGCCCCGAGACCCCTATTGCCATAACTAATGAGGCGTATCAAAACACCTCAATGTCCTCAATGTTCACGAGCGCGCTAGTGTGGGAATCATCCGTGTACAAAGTACGGTAGCAATTAGGCTGCCAAAGCCAAATGTTCCCACCATTTGAATATTATTATACACTAAATAACTCATTCATTAGCTATTATACACTTTACCATGATAAATACGTACACACACACGTACACACATACATACACACATACATACACACATACGTACACACATACATATGTACGTATATGCAAAGCACAGACGCTTCTCAACAACTGAGTAGAGTGCTGAATCTGGACATGTAGACTTCAAACAAAATTCACACCGCAGGGTTTGCTATTCACTGCTACAGGATGAGATGTTTCATACATCCACATAAGAGGTCTTTATCGTCTGACAAAGTCCTACACTACACATCTTGAAAATATTAAACTCCATGCTGCATACATTTTTTGCTCCAAACTGCACTATACAGGTGACACTATAAAAGTTAACCTGACATGAGCAAAAGTCTAGTTAAAGTCTTCTTATCTGTGTCACACAATGTCACAATCGGACTACTGTCACCGTGACAAGCATACGTAGCTGTAGGTGGACAGTGAGTTGTTCGAAACACTATGGACATTGAAGCAGCTGGCTACCCATTCTAATTTTGATCCACGTTCGTACGTATATACACATCCCCCCCCACACACACATCCACATCCCCCCCCCCACACACATCCACATCCCCCCCACACACACACAGACACCAACTGTACAAATAGATCTGCCACCCTATATCATACACACGGACTCAGTGACAGCCCAACCAACCAACTAACCTGTGTCCCCTCGAGAAACGTCCAATCCATTCGTCACAAGAATCAACAGAAGGATTGAAACTGAAGCTGTTAACTTTGCGACGACTTTCATCTCGATCGCAGCGGGCTGGCGCTCAGAAAAGAATGTGGCGGATGCGCCGCGCCAAGGCCCCCTCCGACTGACTGGTTGCCAAGACTAGAACTAGCCCAGTACTTGGTTCTCGCGCGGTGAGTTCGCGTAGATCTGAGGTGCGACAGTGTTCCACTGGAAACAGCTCAAGACATTTTGTAGTCGGTAGACAAGGCGCCCCAGGCCCTCCCACGAAGCCACTGAATGCGGTTTATAAGAGCCGAAAAACTCCGTGGAATGCGTTGTAACACACCGCGTGCAATACGTCATCCGCGTATATAGGGTTTGTGCTTAAAAACCTATAGAGGATCATGTGGGCACACGCATGTAGTTAGAGATATGTTCCCCAAAATGGATGCAACCCGTATATGCCGTGTCCATGACCACTAACGGAGGGTTGGTCAGTAGGAAGTTGCCTCAGATGCATGCAGCTATAAAGACCTGCACGTGGTGGTGGGCGCGTGCAAGGCTGAAGACCACTAACAGCACCGTAACTGGGTGGTGGGCACGTGCAAGACTGAAGACCACTAACCTGCCCTTGGTCACGCCAACACCAGCCACGGGAGTAGACAGCCTATACAGTTTTACGGTTATGGGTTTGGAGAGCTAGTAAGTACATTAATGAACCAAATTAAATTCATACAATTTGCCATAAGTAAGCAGTGCATTCAACACAGCACCTACAGTCGTCGCACAGAGTCCAGTCATGATCAGACCTCGTCATCATGCTTTCTTCAATTTGAGTGCCTCGTACTTTGAGTGGCTCTGGTACCAGACAAAGAAGGGTATGCCAATGGTGGGTACCACCATCACCGCGAAGGCAATCCACTCCAACTGCACGAGGAAGGTAAGGTGATGTGGGATGGGGGAGTGTGGATGGGATGGGAGGGTGTGAGCGTGAAATGCAGTTGGGGAAAGTAGCACAGGACAGAGAGGAGTTGAAGTAGAGGAGGGGGAAAGAAGGGTGCAGGAACGGGTGAGAGTAGAGGAAGGGAACAGAGGTATGTATATTTTGGTAGAAGCAGAAGATGATGCACACGTGTGTGCGTATGTGTGTGTGTGCGCATGTGTGTATGTTGTGTGTGTGTGTGTGTGTGTGTGTGTGTGTGTGTGTGTGTGTGTGTGTGTGTGTGTGTGTGTGTGTGTGTGTGTGTGTGTGTGTGTGTGTGTGTGTGTGTGTGTGTGTGTGTGTGTGTGTGTGTGTGTTGCAGTTATGACGGTGCAATAGCATACCAGATGGGACTCGTGCTTGCGAGCATATTCAGGGTAGGATGTAATGACAGTGTAGCCAGGGGCACTGCTGTAGCAAGTCTGTTGGGGTGCAGGGAAAGGAGAGGGACACAGCAGCTACTTTTAACTTTAACGAGTGTGGACTCTGTCTCTTGGTGGATGTATTACTCATGTCTTTGGCACACACTGGAACTCTACACGACTGAGAAATAATGGTTACTAATGGCGTGATGAGAGTGTGCGACTCTTCAGTACTATGCACACACACACGCGCGCGCGCACACAAACACACACACACACACACACACACACACACACACACACACACAAACACACACACACACACACACACACACAAACACACACAAACACACACACACACACACACACACACACACACACTCACCACACCACCCTCACCACACCACCCTCACCACACCACACACACACACCACCCTCACCACACCACGCTCACCACACCACACACCACCCTCACCACCCTCACCACACCACCCTCACCACACCACCCTCACCACACCACCCTCACCACACCACTCTCACCACACCACCCTCACCACACCACCCTCACCACACTGGTGCCTTCTTGGTCTGCTGTGTACGTGATCCTGGCATAAGACATGTTGTACACTCCAAACACAGTCGGCCTGACAATGACTGCATGTGTCACGTTGCCACCTGCAGGCACACGGTCCCACATCACGTGCAGGAGCCCAGCTATGTGCTCAAAGTGGTCTTCGTTGAAGGAGTCATCTGCCATCTCCACAGTGGTAGCCACACTGCAGTACAACAGGGACACAGAGAGAGGGGAGTACACACACACACACACACACACATACAGACTGTATAGGACGGGGCACCTTAGCATAGGGCTGGAGGAAAATTCTGAATACAATAGCAAGCTGTACGTGGGACCAAAAATATCACTCTCGAAAGTGCCATGGGAAGCACTCGCTATCAGGGTATATATATATAGCATACTCCCACATGTGCTATTAGTATATGAAGCCTAGACTGCGGAAACCAGTACAAATCCGCAATGGTACATGAAACAAGCGCGTGTCACAGCAGCAACGTAATTCGTCAGTCTAACTTCTCACCCATCTCCAACGTTGAAAACTGAGTAGACCACCGTCATGTCCATGTTTTGCGCTAGTTGCTCGTTAACAATGGTCTTTGACGCTACCAGGCGAGCGGACTCGTTCGACACGGAGAGACGAAGCAACGACAAGAACAAGAATCCAACGAAAATCATCTACATTGAGATTGAGTATACAGATTTGAGCTTCTACTGCAGAGCCCAACATCAATGGTTTCAATGGATGGTACAACTGGCCGCTCACCTTCCTCCACGCCATTTTTCAGCGCACATGTGCCACACAATGGTGACGTCACACACCACAGCTATGTGAGCAGACATACAAGGGCACCGCATTAAAATTTATACACCAAAAATCGCGCAACAAAAGTGCAGTTGGGTGCACACGTTCGTGCACGGGCTTTAAAAGGACAAAATAATTAAAATTGCAATTGGTGAAAGTTGTTGTTCTCGAGCTCTCAGTTCCCAAGAGCGGCGTGGTGCGTCCCCTTCCTCTCCTCTTGCTTCAGACTGACAAACTCCTTAGCCAGCTCATCGGTTCCACGCTGCATAAGAACACTGATGATGGCCTCACCCGCAGGACTTATCTTGAGCCTCCCCACCAGTTCGAGCTGCTGTGAGAAGCTCTGCTCCAGGTGGTTCCTCAGCTGCAGGACAGTGAGGCCGAGGAGGTTGCCGTGCCCACCGGCAAAGAAGCCTTGAGTTTTAACCATCACTTGGAGCTCCAGCTCCTCAAACGTGACTGTGTGAGGAATGGTCCTGCATGGCGGAGGTGGAAGAGTGCTATGTACATGTGAAGCACTACAAATGCAAAGCACACGCACACACGTACACACATACACACGTTACTGCCACCTTTCCAGCACCAGACACACAGACACGAACAATCCTTCAAAAGCTCACACACTACTCCGGACTTGCTACTTACATTCTTTTCACTTCATGAGCAAACACAAAGTTCTGTCCCGTGGCCTTTGCTGGCCCTGTTCGGTGGCGTCGAGTGAGGCCATGAATATTGGGCCCAACCAGATAGATTTCGACAAAGGGTTTTTGGACAGTGCTCCCCGCAGTAAGAGATTTCAGGCCACTGAGGGACATGACTGAGGGAAGGGAGGGAGGCAAACGAAACCAGTGGGTCACTCCCATTAGCTATGAGGCTCAACTTGGCATGTGTTTATCCTTCTAAGAAGCACAGTGCTATGTGAAGACACAGTGCAGTGACAAAGGAGAGACAACACACGCCGAAAAGAGCCCACAGACTAGAAGTCTTAGCCCTCTGACACTCTATGTGTGCTGTTTGTTTCTGACTGTGACCATGGGAGATCTACAGCACTCACCGTGAACTGTGATCTCCAACTCCTGACTGCCGGGATGGATGCTCGTCTCCAACTGGAGAGAGATCTCGCCAAGGTTCTCGGCAGTCTCATCTCCAACATCTACAAGCACAAGGTGAAATGGAGGTTTAGAGTGCAAGATGACAATACACAGGCACTCTCCAGGCAGAGAGAGGAAGCACCCAGCTTACAGTGATGGCCACACTGTGTGAGGGAAAGTGCATCAGTAGGATAGTACAAACTGATTTTCTGGACATTTGAACATCTTAACATTTTGGGTTATGCATGTAAATATTTTATGATTGACTTGTCCTATTCTAGTAATGAAACCATCTCCTTAATAATGTGGACAGACCTGAAATCAGGACACATCTCTTAATTTCAAGATACACAGTACACAGTACACAATGCATAGGAATTTAATTGTACTTAAATTCCAGCCCATTGGATGCTCAAAAATTGGGTACATTGCAAACAGATGAAGAATTGGAGAGTCCCACTGGTGGAGCTAGCTTGCTCGGTGCGTACGTACATGTCCCTCCACTAGCACTTGGTGTTGGGTGCTCACCCTGCTTACCCTGCTCCGTCTCTTGCTGCACAAACTGACCAATCAGTGAGCTGGTTGTCTGCTGGTAAATGGACAGAATCTTGCGCAACGGTGCCAAGCTATAGTCCAGAGCTTTTGGCTTCAAGTGCACCTCCTTCAGAGACAGGAAGAAGTCCTTGGAAGAGAAGGAAGAGCATGGGAGGAGGAGGAGAACCATAAGAAAGCCAGCACCTTGAGCCACGACAACTGAAGTTTGAGCAAGTCCCACAGGTCACATGCAGGTCACATGCAGGTCACATGCAGGTTGCATGCAGGTTGCATGCAGGTCACATATGGGTCGCATGCAGGTCACATGCAGGTCATATGCAGGTCACATGCAGGTCACATGCAGGTCACATGCAGGTCATATGCAGGTCACATATGGGTCACATGCAGGTCACATGCAGGTCGCATGCAGGTCACATATGGGTCACATGCAGGTCACATGCAGGTCGCATGCAGGTCACATATGGGTCGCATGCAGGTCACATGCAGGTCATATGCAGGTCACATGCAGGTCGCATGCAGGTCACATATGGGTCACATGCAGGTCACATGCAGGTCGCATGCAGGTCACATATGGGTCACATGCAGGTCACAGGGCCAACCTTGACAACAATTAGAACTTGCTCCAGGTAAAGGCACTGTCTCTGAGAGAAGTTGAGACTGGCTGCAGCAGCAGTGGCTGTGGAGCCCTGTACAGTGAGAGCATGCCCCTCAAACATGATGGCAGTGCATGTCTGTATGCATGCATGTATGCTCTATGTGTGTCTGTGTGTGGTCACTGTGGTGTACATGCACTTGTGCAAGCACTCGGTGCGAGCAGGTTCCTGTAACTATGTGGATGTACCTCAGTTTTGTCCGCTGTCCTTGCTGCTGGGAGAAGGCAGTCTTGAAACGCTTGAAGAGTCACCTGCCACAGTTCCTACAGTGGACAACACAGGTCACTTACACACAGAGCAACCACAAGCCAGCACAGAGACACAACATAGACCATACAAGCAACCACACAACACACCAACACAAAAGGATTCAGACAGACAGCTGCTGGTTTCCTATGTAATTCAACACCCAAGTGCACTTTGGCTGCTTCACAGCAGCAGCAGTCTGCAACTACAACAGTGTATTAGTGTCCACCTTGACTAGTTTCTTCAGCACACTGTCCTCACACCCCTTCAGCATCATTGAGCCTCTGCAGGGAAGTGCATAAAATGGATGGACTCCGCCTACTATCAAAAATGAGGGCCCTACTCTTACCTTGATGATAATGTGTTCATGAGCTCAGAGACAATAGGAGCAACATCTTTTGATGTCACTTGAGTCTTCACTACTCCTTTGACCCTATGGAGAGTTGGGAGGGATGGATGGGGAGAGGGTGAGAGGAGAAAAGGAGGGGAAAGGTGAGGAAGGGAGGAGAGAGGGAGAGGAAGATGCCACAGGATCTTCTTGTGTGTAGGCCCAAAGTATATAATACAGCCCAAGAGATGAGATGGCAGTGCATGTCAACACATCTAATCGCATCTCCAGATGCAGTGAATGTCAGGAACACAGACATGGGAGTGCATGTCAACACATCTAATCGCATCTCCAGATGCAGTGAATGTCAGGAACACAGACATGGGAGTGCATGTCAACACATCTAATCGCATCTCCAGATGCAGTGAATGTCAGGAACACAGACATGGGAGTGCATGTCAACACATCTAATCGCATCTCCAGATGCAGTGAATGTCAGGAACACAGACATGGGAATACATGTCAACAACCGCCCCGCACCTTGTGACCTCTGTCTTGACAACCCTGACTCCGTGAAGGATCACGCCGTAGAGGCTAGTGGGAGGGGGCAGGAATAGATCATAATTTAGCCCATGGCAACTGCTCGTCTATTAGCACCATTGCCATGGCGACAGCTTATGTATATTAGTCCAAGCAACTGTTTACATATTAGTCTCCTTGTCATAGCAATAGGTTATCACTTGTCATACCAGGGCTGGACCAAGCTAGAATTACACATTACTTGGTTTCAGGAGATTTCAGCTGGTTGTGAAGGCTCTCCGAACCTTCCCTTCTCTCTAGTCCACCAGCTTACCTCCAGGCTACCTTGCCACACTGAGTGGTGAGCTCTTGTGTGAGGAACACCTGCATGTCATCGAGGATTTGCTTGCAGCTCTCTCCGGCACGCTGTGGGGTGGGGAAGGGGTGGGGCAGGGGGAGGGGACAAGATGTGACTAGGCCTGTTGATCATGGTATCACTCCAGGCTGTCTATGTGCACACACACGCACACACACACACACTCACCACTGAGCTCCCCATAGACTCATACAGATTCTGCAAGTTCACTCTTGCATGGTGCAAATCATTCAGGAGCATCAATGACTAGAGGAAGGAAGGCTACAACGAGTTATAACTGTCCCTACAGATGTATGCATGTACTTAAATGGGTGGGTGGGTGTGTTCAAATGTAAGCCCCACCCACCACAGATAGATTATCACTGAACTCCTCCACGCACTCCTCAATGAGAGTGACGTAGTGTCGTAGTACGTGGTCAATCATCTCGGCAAAGGCTCTGTAGTAAATATGGTGCTGTCTGACGTTGTTGCAGGACAGCTTGTCAAGGATCTTATTGCCCTGAGGGGTCAGGTCAGAGGTGAAGCAAGTGTGTGTGTGTGTGTGTGTCTGTGTGTGTGTGTGTGTGTGTGTGTGTGTGTGTGTGTGTGTCTGTGTGTGTGTGTGTGTGTGTGTGTGTGTGTGTGTCTGTGTGTGTGTGTCTCTGTGTGTGTGTGTGTGTCTGTGTGTGTGTCTGTGTGTGTGTGTGTCTGTGTGTGCGTGTGTGTCTGTGTGTGTGTGTGTGTGTGTGTGTGTGTGTGTGTGTCTGTGTGTCTGTGTGTCTGTGTGTGTGTGTGTCTGTGTGTGTGTGTGTGTGTGTGTGTGTGTGTGTGTGTGTGTGTGTGTGTGTGTGTCTGTGTGTGTGTGCGTGTGTGTGTGTGTGTCTGTGTGTGTGTCTGTGTGTGTGTGTGTCTGTGTGCGTGTGTGTGCGTGCGTGTGTGTGTGTGTGTGTGTGTGTGTGTGTGTGTGTGTGTGTGTGTGTGTGTGTGTGTGTGTGTGTGTGTGTGTGTGTGTATGTGTGTATGTCTATCTGTGTGTGTGTGCATGTGTGTGTGTGTGTATGTCTGTCTGTGTGTCTGTGTGTGTATGTGTGTATGTCTGTCTGTGTGTGTGTGCATGTGTGTGTGTGTGTCTGTGTGTGTGTATGGTTAGTGGAATGTTACGTACCTCATGTAGCCACCAAAATATGTCATAGACAGAGGATGAGAGGTGTTTGTTCTCCAGAGCTGCAAACTGGTACAGAAACGGAAAAGAGTATGGGATGGGGATGCACACTACTGCACACAACACCTTCACGTTAGCTGAACCTTCACATGTATGCACACACGCACACCTCACCCATATACACTCTCGCATGTGCACCCACATTCACACCGATAAACACACCCTCACTTCTCACCCTAGCTAACCCACCCAACACCTCTCAGTAACCACGGTCCCCCTGTAGTGTCTAGCCTACCTGGCCATTCTTGTCGCTGGCCACAGCTTTTGTTGTAACATTCATTGCTCCCTCCTCGTAACTCTTCACCCACTTCAGCACATAGAACTCAAACAAAGTTGGAAACTCGACATCCTCTGGCACTGGCTCTCCTTTCTTCAGGATGTAATCCTTGTACATTTGGTTCATCTGAAAAATTGTAAGGTATCACTGTAGGCATGATCAAACACACACACACACACATACACACACACACACACACACACACACACACACACACACACACACACACACACACACACACACACACACACACACACACACACACACACACACACACACACACACACACATACACACACACACACACGCAAGCACGCATGCACACACAACTCACTGCTAGGAGGAGGTTAATGTAGTCCGTCGCAGGGAAGGTGTCATCCTCCATTTGCTTGTCAAGCATTTCCCCAAGCCTCTCACACAAGATGTACCACAGCTCGTGTGCAGTCAGGTCACCCAGGCTGAACTTGCAGAAGGAATCAACCTGACCCTCGTAGCAGTTTCGGTCTTCCAAAATGGCTGCAACCAGTAGCTGCATGAGGCCCAGGAAGAAGTCCTTTGGGTTAGCTGTCTTGTCTGACCCAGCGGGGTACTTCTCTGCAGTAGTTGCCAGGCACTCTTGCATCAAAACTTCGAAAGTTGCTTTGCCACATTGCTGCAAAACGTATATAGCAAGTGCAAAGGCAATGTACCCATAATGTATGTACAAGCAGAGAAAAAAATGACCCGGACGGGATTTGAACCCGCAACCTTCTGATCTGGAGTCAGACGCGCTACCGTTGCGCTACCGAGTCTTGCCCGCTTAAGTGTGTGAAAGAAATTCGTTATGAACGAATAATGGAGTGTACCCCTACACCAAACCGCGGGGCGGGTGCGCTCCCTCTTCGCGCGTCTCACCCTCATGCTGTCTTCAACGAGTCGAGAGGGGTCGATTAAGCATTCGTCAAGAGCCTGCATGGATAGATACAAGTTCACTTAAAACTATGTAGCACTTTGGCCAAATAGCAGTGAACAGCACTTTGCTCGCTAGAGCTGTCATTCAAAGCCACTCAATCCAAGGACCATTCAGTCCCATTCATGAAACAGCTGCATGCTATCTACAGTGAAAGTCATTTACCTCGTGCTGGCATTCCACAATTAGCTTTACTAGCTTAATTGCATGCTTGAATTCTTCCAGTTTGTCTGGCTCATCTGCAGGGAAGACCTCCTACACAGACACAGACACAGACACACACACACACACACACACACACACACACACACACACACACACAGACACACAACACACACACACATACACACAACACACACACACACACACACACCACACACACACACACACACACACACACACACACCACACACACACACACACACACACACACACACACACATACACACACACACGCATACAGTGTCAATACTCTCCATACACACTGCACACATATGTACATAAAGCATCCAATTTGCCCAATGGAGCACTTACACGGTAGGACTGTAGGTCAATTCTGAGAGAGTTGAGCAGCTGCTGCAAGATGCTGGCCAGTCGACCGTGTTTCTGTGCAGGAGCAAGAGCTCAAATAAACAGGCACACACAGCACATCTCTGGCAAGGGGCGGGCACTGTCAGTTAATAACAGCATTACCAGTCCAAGCCGTACTGCACAGTGGTGCATTCAACCATGCTCTCTTTGACCTACTGCAGGGCACCCTCGGGTGAGTGGATGCTACACTAGGCAACCAGCCAGTGCTGTATTGAGACATTTCTTCAAGGGGGCAGTGTTAAGGTTGTAAGAAATAAGGGGGCAA
>OX465053.1:512542-550042 GCA_949841015.1 Aplysina aerophoba | reverse complement strand
GCACTGCTGAGACCCAAACCTACATTGGAAGAGGGAAGGTCTCCCTTACTTTACAATGAGCACTGTCAAACATTAGCGGCTCCACTGGTAGATCTCACAGAACACACTAGCCAAAGGGTTTGGCTAGTGACTTCTGCGAGATCTACACCATTGATGCAGTCTTGCAGGACAAGCTTCTTGAAAACATTATGGGTTTCAGAGTGCCATGCTAACAGCAGTGAAGCCCAGATTGCACAATTACAAACATATGTTACGCAATTAGGCATGCACATTATGCAACACGGCCCAAACACCCACAGTGAAGCCTCAACATAAGGGCAATACTGCAGACTATTCATAGTAGTTTTGGTCGCTATATGGGTACGTACGTATTTCATGATTTCAGATAGAATAGACTCTTCATTAACACGCCAAGGTATGACGAGGGGGCGACTTCTTGAGCGTGTAAACCACGTGCTTTATACGTTCAAGAATTCGCCCCCCTCGTCATACGGTGACATGAACTACTGATCCAGGCCGCGACCCTTTGTCTAGGTCGCTACAAACACACACACGGCACGTGGTGTGCCAGTACTCACTGGTTCATAACAGATGTGGAGATCTGGAGAGGTCCTGTTGTCCCTGTGCCACTGTCTCCTTCATCCTTCTGGGGAGAATGCTGCTTGAGGAATTGTTTCTGTAGAAAGTGGCACAAAAGGGGAAAAAGCAAAGGGGGGGAGGGAAGGGGAGGGAAGAGGAGAGGAGGAGAGAGGAGGGGGGAAGGGGAGGGAAGAGGAGAGGAGGAGAGAGGAGGGGGGAAGGGGAGGGAAGAGGAGAGGAGGAGAGAGGAGGGGGGAAGGGGAGGGAAGAGGAGAGGAGGAGAGAGGAGGGGGGAAGGGGAGGGAAGAGGAGAGGAGGAGAGAGGAGGGGGGAAGGTGAACAAGAGACATTCCTAATCAAGAACTGTTGTCTGCACCTGTTTGTATGTACGTATGTAAGCACTCACAAGTGCTCTGGTCAGCTCCAGAGCTGGCACATTGTCGGCACTGGAAGAGTCGGACTTGCTCCGGTCCTCAGATGTAATGCTCCTCTGATCAGCACTCAACTTGCCCACAGATGATCGCTCGTTGCTCTGCACAGACCCCGGGCGACTGTGGCTCATCATCACCTGTCCCCGTCGTAGACGTGGCATGGGTGAATCCTGAGCCCTGTCTACATCCGTCACACTGTCTAGAGATTCCAGGCTTTGAATGTTGGTCCTACTGGAGAGGGACTGAGACGGAGAATCCTCAACAGCCGGCACAGCATATCTACCCCCTGATTCCACCTCCTCCTCCTCCTCTGCCTTGTCTTCCTTATTCACATCCATCTCTACAGACCCGTCAATGTTACCCTGAGAACGCAGTCCTCTTCGGGGCCGAGGAACGGGCTTGGGCTTGAGTGATTCTGCAGGGCTTTGAGTTACACCTTCCTCCATCTCCTGTGGGGATGCGAATGATACAGTCACCTCCTCAGTATCGTTGGGACCAGGATCAGGAACGGAGGGGACGCGGTCCACAACTGGGTCATCGGATGGTGGGATAGAAGGCTCTCGGCTTATGGGCAGCGACAGCGATGACAGTGAAGAAGCTGGTTGCGGGACACCTTATAAGGAAGCAGGCAGATGTACAGTACATCACGTGGTCGCACACAAGGGTCTCACTACAAGGTACTCCTGCCATAGTCCCACTGTCACCCGGTAAGAGGTGGTAAGCATCATTGTGTCTTCTTAAAAAAGTACAAGAGCCTATTGACACTGCTACGTGCAGGAGTGTCTGCTAGTGCGTCAAACAACAATGAATTTGTGCCTGACTTACTCAACTGAGCAGTGCTACACCACAACACACGCATCCATGCACACACACGTTGGCACACACGTGTGCTAACAGGGAGGGCACTTCACACGCTATTGTACAGTGAATGAAAGTCAGTTCTGACATCTTTTGATGAACTGGGGGAGTGTGGTACCATATATGTAGTACTGTGCATGTGTATTGGTATAGTATGCAATATAAACTGTGCATGTGTATTGGCATAGTATACAATATAATATGTCATGTGTATTGGCATAGTATGCAATATAAACTGTGCATGTGTATTGGCATAGTATGCAATATAAAACTGTGCATGTGTATTGGCATAGTATGCAATATAAAACTGTGCATGTGTATTGGCATAGTATGCAATATAATATGTCATGTACGTACGTATAGGCAATAGAATACAGAACAGCTCTACGGCAGACTCACTGAGGGACCCAGCCTTCAGCTTCCGGTTCTGATCTTCCAGTTTATCAACCTACGTACGTGCGTACAGTAGACAGTGAGGGGTAAGGAATGCTGTCTCCATGGTAGATGAGGGGATTTCCCAGTCATAGCAACCACCACTCACAAAATGTGCATACATAGAGCAAGGTTACCTCATCTGATAGCATAGGAAGCCTGCTTTCAAGGGCTTCTTTCTCGCTTGCTGTCAAGTCTGCCACAGAAGAGGGAAGAAGGATACACACACAGGCAACAACTTGTTCTAGTTCTCCACTGATGAGTCAGTTGGCTAAAGGCTGTTGGCTGTATACGTATAACATAACCCCTTTGCCCTTCAGTTGAGCACCACATGATGGATGGGAAGAGAGACGTACATACATAGCTGCACACACACAACTTGCAACTTCCACAACCGGTTACATGTGCCGGTGTTATGTCTTGTAGTGTGTGCCGTGTACAAATACAGCACAACACACACGACATCAGCTGACTCATCAGTTTGGGATGTCCTACCACTTTGCAATAGCAAGGGAGCAGTTAACAGTTGAGGGAGGACTCGATACATACAGCAATGACCATGCTACCAAAACTATCCGGAGGGGGGTCAAAAATGGCAAAATATAGTTAAAATGGTCTGAGGACCCCTTGCAGGGGTGGGGTGGGGGTGGAATCAGAGTGACATGCACTGACTACAAACTAACTCTTGGTAATGCATGAAAGGCATGAAATGCTCATCATCAGAACTGAAAGGCATTTTAATTGCCACCTTTTTGCATATACGTAAGTTAGTCTTTACCTACGAGTCTTCAGTTTCGTACCTGACGAAGACCTTCGTGGTCGAATCGTTGTACAATTACAATCAACTGTGCTACGTGAATGCTGGACATCACTACTGAAAGGCATGAAATGCTCGCCATCACTACTGACAAGACATTTCTCCTGAGCTAACAGAGACTCACCGTTGGGAAATTCAAATCTCAGGTCCATAAAGAGGCGATACACGTCAGTTGGTTCAGTGGTGCCTTTCTTGACCATCTGGATCCAGGCACCATCGCCGTGCTAGAAAGGTGCATGATAATGGTTGATTACCATAGCAAAGTGTGGCTATGCAAGGTTACACATCACCACCAACACTGTGTAGAGAATCAGTTCCAGCCGGCCAGCCAAGTGACACAGCAAGGGGTGCTCAGCACTCAGCCGTATACACATACATAGGGCAGCCTCACACCAGCCTTGTAGCCAGTCCTGATTTCCACTCAACTTGCCTCTAGGGCTATAATAATTGTTAAACTTTCCACCGAGTGGAAGCCGGAAGTGAAATTGGAACTGGCTACAAGACTAGTCTCACTCTAGAGGTCCCAGGAGTATGGATTGCACCTTCTCTCAGGACATCCAATGGCAAGACTCCACGTGGGGTCACTGATATGTATGTGTATAGGGCTGGCAACCTTGCATAATCAATCAAGTAAGGACGTTTTGACATTAAATTACATTACAGTTTTCAGCTGACAAAGGCCTACGTTAGTGGCCGAAATGTCCTTATTTGATTTATTGAGCTTCTACAACATTAAGACTCCACATCACCATGTTTATACTTTTACAGTAGTAGATGTCGTCTTGGTTACACTCTTTGGCAGTAGAGAATGTTGTCATGGTTACACGTTACACTAGCTCCTAGACAGAGGGAGAGAGAAAGTTACCTGCGTTGAGTAGGGGACAAACTTCAGAGGAGCAGAGACAGAGGCAATTGCTGAGTCCCACAAGAACCCTTTCTGTTTGAGCTCTATCAAGACAGCGTCACTCTGGTTGGCGTCTCCGCTGCAGTGAAATGCAAGATGAGAGGTGGACAAGTGACCACATGAGGCCAAAATTCAGTCAGAGGAGACCATTTACAGCAAGCACTCCTTGCCAAAAATGGTCTGAGGGGACCGTTTTTGGAGGGGGTATTTATCTGCGTGACAGACACACCTAGGACACACCTTTACTGTCTCAGACAGCTTATAGGAGTGAAGTGAAGTGAGGGCTTTTGAGTGAACAACGTGGTAGCTACTAGACAGACAGACAGACAGACAGACAGTGTGATGTACATGTCTTCAGATCTACACTATTGCACTGTGCAGACTGTCCATGTAGACGTGTACAATGAATAGAAGTATTCATATACATATCCTTTACAGCACCTAAATAGTGGACGTTTGGACAGAGTACCACATGGTTGCAGGAGGAAGTTGCTCTCCATGTGGTACAGAGCAGAACTGGCCTGTACGTATACATCAGCTGACTGCTACAGAAGCAGCTACAGTCATCTCACAATGCACATACCTGCTTAATGTGACGTTGTAGTGAAACTACTTGTAATGGCAATGCAAGTCTTCATTCCAGACATTGCACTCCCACCCACACTCTGTCTGCACGAACACTCCGCAAAATTAATATTGAAGCTCACCTCATCACACACACACACACGTACATGCACATGCTCACACACACACGCATGCACGCACGCACGCACGCACGCACACACACACACACACACACACACACAAACACAAACACACATATACTTTGACGGTAGAAGGTGCTAAACTCCATCAAGGTTACACATCTCATAGATCTCATAGCTCCTCGTTACACCAGCATGGTACTCAAAGGGTTAACTTAGGCAACGTTAATTAACAAAATTACACAAACATACGTAAACAAACTGTCTGGCATCCCCCCTATAAGGCATTCAATGCCTGGCAGACCTGCAGCTACAAGCGCACAATGACACCACACACGCTTCCCCTCCCGCTACAGCAGCCACTCACAAGCACATCTCTGTAAACCACACCGGCGGGTGTTCTTTCGTCGTCTCCGTGCTAGCCTTCTGCGACCCGATGCTACACTGCACGTACAGCTGTTCTCCCGACAGCGTTTCGGGAACAGCCCCAAAGTTGACTATTCAACAAGAGACGAGATACAGTGAAACGGGACTGAAGAGAGGGAAGTGCTGCGGTACTCACCGAATATCCACAGAACGGGCATGTTTCACGTCGTCACAATCCGACGCAGCTCTAAAACTAGACGGTGGTTGGCGGATAGGTTGGTTATATTCGTAGGAAACGAATTTCCCAACCTTTAAAGTCAAACACCACTACGTCAGGGCTTTCGGCGCACATCCGGGCGTTCGGTCATTCCGCTCAGCACCATTCAGCCGAGCTTATGAGGGATTCCCCACATACGGGTGGCTAAAATGGCGGGCGAAAGTGTAGCTGCTGCCGAATACGGGAGTGATGAATTTGAGTCTTCAATAGCAAGTGACGGCGAGTCGAAGAGTAGCGGAGAAGAAACTGCATCAATTGTTAAAGGAACTAAGCTAAAGAAATCCGCTGATAGAGCTGCGAGACGCTCTTCACCGTTCGCAGACCCACTAAAGAGGAGGGCAGTTGTCGCGGAGAATAGAACTGTGCAAGGGCAACCTAGCAGCAGCAGTGTTAGTATTCGACAGGCCGTCTACGATGAGTGGCGAAGGAGCAAGGAGAAGCGCCTTGCCGAACAACAACGAAAGGAAGCTGCAGAGAGGATAGCATTGGAGAAGACAGAAAAGGAAGAAAAAGAACATTTTAAAGTAAAGTGCGAGAAAGCTGTGGAAGATTGGCATGCTAGGAAGAAGGAACAGAGTGTGAAATCGTGCAAAAGAGAGCTGAGAGACAAGGGTAGGTGCACTCAATTCAGAGATCGAGGCCTATATCTGGCACTGCTTCCCACCTATTGTAGCTAGCATCCTACAGTGGCCTGTTACGTGATTGTGCGTGTCACAGTGTGTAGGTTGTATACAAGGCATCTACTGTTGTTACTGAACAGGTTCCAGTGGTAGTTTGCCCACACACCCAAGACCTGGCTCACGAATAAATTAACATAATGTGTGGTCATAGTAGCTGTTATCATGCATACATACATACAGTAACAAGGTACGTACATTCTTGTTGCTTTGGTGATTCTCTGGTACCTCTCACCCCCTGCTTGATGTCTTTTGCATGCAATGTGCAGATAAAATGGAGGCAGAGAAGAGAGAGAGAGCTGAGAGGCAAGGTGCTGTTGCTGAGAAGGCACTAAACGAGTGGAGGGACAAAAAGGACAAGATTTTGAAAGTGCAACACAAAGGGAGAAGAGCTAAAGAAAAAGAAGAATATGAGAGGAAGAAGGCTGAAGAAGAAGAGAAGCGTGATGCAGGCAAAGCTGCTTTTGATGCCTGGAATACAAGGAAATCAGACATACTCAGAGAGCGACATCAAAAGGAACAGATTGCAAAGAAAAAGAAGGAACAGGCCAAAAGAGAAGCAGTGATAGAGAAGGAGGAAAGTGCAAAGAAAGCATATGAAGCTTGGAAGAGCTGCAAGGAGGGAAGCATGTCTTTGAGCAGCAGCTCCCTCAACAGCAGCAGTTCCAGTCTGTCCCTCAGACCTGCCTGGCGCCCCGCAAGGTCAATCCAGTACGACACTCCAGCTCAAAGAAAGACAGGGAGTGACAAACACAGGCCAGCAAACACTCAGCAAAGAACTGCATCCACACCAACCGTTCCACATGCTGCATCACATGTTAAAGTCACTGAAGATGGAGTAGTTCTCAAACACAAGACCATTCACGTCTGTTGCCAGACATTGCAGTATTGGTGCTCATGCCCAGAGTAGTGTACAAACATGTGGGTCACTTGTAACTCGCTAAACTCAACACTGTATATTTAAATCTGTATTATTAGTCCTGTTTTGCAAATTTATCATACATACAGATATAATAATGCATTGTGTACATGTGTACGGATGTTTGTATGCTGTAGGTGTATGCATGTGCGGTACAGCATATGTACAGTACATGAGGGTGTTGTGTTCAGTCCACCTTAGTCTTGTGAAGCTGGAAGGCAGGAGTCACCCATTTACCACACAAACATTGGTTGCCTGCACACAACAATGCACACAGAGGTATACATGAGGTATAGGCTGCATGAGACAATAGACTTCCTGCCCTACTCACCAGCCCAGTTGAAGGAGCCCAATTTTGAAGTGCACTTTGGGCAGTGAAGGGTGTTGGCCAGTGTGCCCACAATGACAGGGCCCATCCACTCAACTGGCTCAATAAAATGGGAGGTGCAGTTCTGAGCAACATTGCTCAAAGTGCCACCAGTCCCAAAGAGGGGTGTGGGCAGACTAAGAGACACGCCCACTGCTTTGGGAGGGGCTGATGTGAGGGGCTCCTCCCTTTTGTGCCACTTGAATGACTCCTGGCCCATACCAAGCTCATGCTGAAGAACGCTGCCTTCAGTAAACAAGGGTCTCCTATACAAAAACACAAATGTTATATGTTACTGCAGTCCATACAAAGACGCATTAAGACTTGGACTCTGTCCACATTCTATCACATGCCAATGTGTACAGGTACCTGCATTTTCTACATTTGAAGCTCTTCTCTCCACCCACTGCTCCTGCATTCTTCACACCTGCGCCTGGATCAGAGGCAAGACCCATCACCTCTGACGAGCCACTCTCCTTCATTCTCCTGGCCCACAGCTGAAGACGGTAGGCCTTGAATGGCTTGTAGCTCTCATCTAGTGAGCACTTCATTGCCTCCCACAGCTTCAGCTGGTGCATAAACCCACCGTTTGGCCTACATGTGCCGCGAGAATGATTGATTGCTTTATAGATACTCTGAAAAAACTGCAACAATCATAGATACTCTGAACTATGCAACCGAGTGTATCTTCCCATACACTGAAGCAGCTGGTGCAGCAGTAGCCCTCCCCCCTCCTCCCCTACCTAATGTCTGACTGGGTGACCTGCAGCTTCTCCAGAGCATCCTTCACTGAAATACCAGTACTCCACATCAGATAGGCCATTACCACTGCAGGACTCCTAGAGACACACTGGGAACTGCAGGAACGGTACAGATGGATCCTAGAGCAAAAACATTACTGGATTTACCCTATAATATTCATGGCTGTACCACAGATTTTCCTAGTTTGACAGTTGTATACTGAGTTGTATATAAGCTTCTCCTATTGTACGCCTGAATGGGCTTGGCTTACCAGTGAACCAGCACGTTCTTCTTCTCGCTCACTCCCTCGCGTATGAACTCCACGCACTGTGGGAAACTAGTCAGCAAGTCCTCCGTTGGAAAGTCGCACACCACAACCACCCAACACTTCAACTTATTCTTAAGGGCTCCCCTCCAATTCGGTTCCCTGTCGCATAATGTAAGTATGCACTCGACGTGGCTGTACTCTGGACGGCGAGAATCCACTGCCAGGGCATCTTCTACTGTCCCCAAATAAACGTGCGGAACGACTTCGAACATTGACGTTCACGCAGCTAGTTCAAGGGGAAACCCCTTTATTAAACATGCTGACGTCATGCTGCTGTCATCTGTCTGCATGTACCAGGTCCACTCGCTTTGCCAATTCTTCTTCAAGAGCAGCCTGCACAGGACAAGACGGACACTGTGGTAGAGGTGACACGCAGCAGCAACGGGCGGGCACACCTCTACCAAGCCTACCAGCTCCTGCTTGCCCTCCTCGAGCTTGAGCCGGGCCAGTCCAATGTCCTGCAGTGCAGACAGGCAGAAACACCTCTTTCACTGCTGCTTGCAAAGCTACAGCTTTCACCCAATCTAGACCAATAGGGCTTCTGTGAATATTAACTGTGACGTAATGTGCACTTCTGAAGGTGACTCACGGCAGGAAGGTCCTTGTAAGCATCAAGCTGGGCATGAACAGACTCCAAGCGCGACATCTTTGCCTGTATCTCCTGCAAACAGTTTAGATGCAACAGCTTGTAAAGCATGACGTATGCACACCCACACATGCACACACAAGCACACACACATACACCCCCACCCCCACACACAGCACCTGTCCAATGTCAGACAAGACAGGGTAGCTGATCTGTGGATCAAAGCCACGTGACTGCAACTGGGCCTAGGGGGAGGGGAGGGGAGGGGAGGAGAGGGGAGGAGAGGGGAGGGGAGGGGAGGGGAGGAGAGGGGAGGAGAGGGGAGGGGAGGGGAGGGGAGGGGAGGGAGCAAATTTGACAGTACTTATAAAAAATAATTACTTTATAAGCTACAATTATACAATACCTGTATTGTCTTCAACTGTCTACCATACTGTCGGGATTTCTGCTCTAAAAACTGGCAGTGTTTCTGTCTCTCATCTGTCAAAGACTTCAAATGGTGATATTGGGTGTCCTCCTCCTTCGTCGCTCTGTAGAGAGCAACACCCAAAGAACAACACTCTACACAGTTCCATAATCCAATTGTAAAGCAATTTACACACTTGTTTGGTCAATCTTTTGCACCATTTTTATACACAATAGCTATATGAGAATGTTCATTTAAGGACAGAATTTAAAAGTAAATTAATTAAAAGAAACATCCTCAGGGATTGGGAAGTGACGAGTGTGCAGAGAAATTGAAGAGTGTGCAAGTCCGTTAAAGTTAACCTGTCATAAGCGGCTGCCATGGACTCCACATCAGCCGCTCTTCCTTCCAGACTGCTCAGCTGCTGTCGGGTGAGTTTGAGCTGACTCTCAACTGCTGCCAGCCTCTTCTGAAGATGATGCAACCCCAGCTGCAAACTGCAAAGGCATCACTCCACCAGTAACACATCACTGGATGGGCACTTGCTTGCAGTGCATCCTACCTGGTCAGCGATGGGTCCTTGACTCGCAGGTCAGCTGCAATCTGAGACACAGCCTGCAGTGTCGCTTTGCCTCCAGCACTCAAGCTATCGTTTGATATGCCAATCCACTGATGCATGGCAGATAAGCGTGCCGCTACATGAGACAAGGGAGGGGAGTGCAAGTGGCTACATCAAGCAGACAACATAACGTCACATGCTCCAGTTTACACAACCCAGAGGACAAATTCTTCAAGTGGGCAAAGCTGAGGTAACAAAAGCAGGGAGGGTGGAGAATGGGATAGAGAAAGTGCATTTTGGCTATTCAAAGTGACGCTATATAAAGTACACATGAAGTGTAATCTTCTAAACCAACAATGACCTAAGACTTGAATATTCTTTTTGGGGGGGAGGGGGGTGGGGGAGAGATAGCAAGGGAGTGGCCCCTGTCCCCTCTTAAATGTACTCCTGTAATTTGGCCTTGACGTAATAAGGTGCCTGCACAGAAGGACTAGGGATTATTGGCATGTTTGGGGGGGGGGGGGCAATCGTGTTTCTCCACTCTCGCTGCGATGCTGATTAGGTGAGGTGCTTTGTGCAATACTCAAGCTGGAAGTGGTACCTTCGCCCTCGTATTCCTGTTTTTTCCTTTCCGCATCTGCCCGCAGTTCAGAATTGATCAGACAGCTGCGCTCGTGCCGTTTCATCAGCCGTTGCAGCGCGTCCAAAGTGTCGCTCCTAATCTCGTAGTCTGGGACGCTTTCTTGGCCAAACAGGCCTTCCATCCAAGTCTGCACCTGCACCAATAGAGGGATGCACAACGGTGAGATGACAAGACCGCGCGCTGTCCCTGCTTCGACGACTCTTACCCGCTCTTACCGCCAAATGTTGCTGCTCCATGTTGCATCATGAAGTTTCTTCTCATTCTCATTTGGCACATTTGAACTCGGCATGGGAGCAGCGCAACATGTCCGCGTGCATCGGGTGCTAGGCTGTAGCAGCCATGAGTAAGAAGGGTGCTAAGTGCGGACGGAAGGTAGAGAAGTGGGACGCGGAGGATGTCATCCAAGCGGTGCTCATTGCCGACAGCTTTAACTACCGCTTTCTGCCTATTACTGTGGAACAGCCCAGAGCCCTCCTACCCCTGGTGAATACCCCCCTCATCGACTACTCTTTGGAGCTCCTGGTAGCCAACGGGGTGAAGGAGATATTTGTGTACTGCAAAACACACGCGGACAAGATTAGGGAGCATATCAAAGCATCTGAGTTCTGTGCATCCTCGTGCCCTGCCACAGTCACTGTTCTGAGCTCCTGTGGCCCACTGTCCGTGGGCGATGTGTTGAGGGACATTGACTCGAGGTCTCTCATTCGCTCTGATTTTATCTTGGTGTCTGGAGACCTCGTTGCAAATCTGGACCTCAGGGCGGTCATCACAGCACATAAGGAACGGAGGAAGGTTGACAAAATGGCAATCATGACGGTGGTGTACAAGCAGGCTTCGCCTAACCACCGCACGAGGAGCTCTGACGATGACATCCTCGTTGTCATGGATGTAAGCAACGACCGACTGGTCCATTATGAGAAGACAATGAAGAAACGGCACATGACTGTACCCTTGGATGTGTTGAAGAAGGCCAGCAGCAAAGTGGTAGATTTGCGCTATGACCTCCTTGACTGCCACATTTCAGTGTGTTCTCCGCATGTGCCCGCTATTTTCTCTGACAACTTTGACTACGAGACGCAGGATCACTTTGTCCGGGGCATTCTGGTGAATGAGGAGATATTAGGGAACAACATCTTTGTGCATGTCATTACAGATCAGTATGCAGCTCGGGTGTCCAATCTGCAGACGTATGATGCAGTTAGTAAGGATGTCATCCATCGTTGGGTCTACCCTCGTGTCCCAGATAAGCCAATGTTCTGTTCCGCTCCACCTTACTCCTACAGTCGCCGCAATGTGTACATAGGGTGCAACGTTACATTGGCACGGGGATGTGTGCTTGAGGAGGATGTCGTTATTGGTCCCCATAGCAGTCTTGGGGCAAAGAGCTCATTAACAAAGACTGTTATTGGTAGAGACTGCAAGATTGGCGAGAATGTGACCATCAGTGGTTCATACTTGTGGGACGACGTGGTGGTGGAAGATGGGTGCTGCATCAATCAATCCATTGTGTGCAATTCCGCCATCATCAAAGCCGGTTCCACGCTAGAACCAGGATGTATCGTATCATACAATGTGGTTGTAGGACCTGGGCATGTTGTCTCTGCAGACACCCGGATCGCTCTGCAGGATAGTAAGGAGTTTCTGGCCACCTCTGGTTTTGATTCGGACGAAGATGAGGCATTCGTTCCTGTGGATAGCACCAATACACCTTCTCCTCAGTTTGGTGCCGAGAGCCAGGGAGTGAGGTGGAGCATCCCATCCACAAGGAGTGAGGACGACAAGGACATTGTCACTGAGCAGTGGGCCAGGAAGGACAGCACTGACTCGGACTCCTCTTTCAGCACTCTCTCTTCGCTACGCTCAGTCTCCCCAGAGCCAGACATGGGCATGGAAGAAGCTGTCAGTTTCTATGGAGAGGTGCTTGAAAGTGTGAGGTCTGGAATTGCTGAGAAGGTCTCTTCTGAAAATCTCACACTGGAGATAAATGCGTCCAAACATGCTTACAACATACCCATTGGAGATGTCCCTCTTGCAGTGGTGAAGGCGATTCTGGAGGGCCCTGCCACAAAAGCAGACACACCTGTACAGGCCAAGGAGCTATTGGCCTATGTTAAGGGTGCCTTCTCCGCACAGGAGGACATGTTGAAGCATTACATCAAGACTGAAGCAACGCAGATTGCAGTTCTCGAGGGAATGGCTGAGCTTGCCCTGCTCCAGCCAGCTGTACGGTCCGTCTTTGCACACGTGATTGTTGTGATGTATGACATGGATGTGCTGGGTGAGATGCAGATTCTGCAGTGGTGTGAGAGCCTGAAACAGGAGGAACGGAACACCCAGATTGTCGACCTTCTCCAGCCAGTCATTACTTGGTTGCAAAATGCAGAGGAGGAATCTGAGGAAGAAAGTGACTGAACCAATGTTATTTTGTCGTTCTTATATGTGTGTTAACCTCTAACGCTTTTCTACTCTTATTGCTTTTCCAAGCATTTGTTGTAGACTCCCAAATGATCTCAGTGTCTTTTGCCACATACATAACCTATGGATTGGAGTATCTATGGTATTACATAGCAGTGTGTATTTGTACATGCAATGTACGTACATAACCAGTTCAAGCTTTTTCGGGCATGGAGGAGTAAAATGGCTGCTAGGTTGCTCCAACAAAATTGGGGTACCATTGTTCGGCAGTCTCTATCCCAGTCCACCCATCTTCGTCTGCTGAGCGCAACACCTTGTTTGCAGAGGATAGACGCCTCAAAATGGGGAGAGCTGCCGATAGTCCATGTTAAGGCTACCGACAACAACACGATGTGTACGGTGTCGGATAGCCACGGTAAGGGGCGAGAGGAGGGAGCTCTACCGTGTCTTGCTATTACTCTTGCAGTTGTTGACGTAGCGTGATCTGTGCTTTCACCTAACACCACCTGCATACATACTCAAAAGTTGTTTCTCTGCACCCACCCCGCCCTGCAGGAACGGTTCTGTGCTGGGCCTCAGCAGTGAGTTAGCTGCCTAGCTATACTGACACGATGCATATCTACAGTGCATTAAATACCTGTCTCCTTCATTTGTGGTTGATAAAGATGTGGTTGAGGAATCTGCCGGGCTAGTAACTTGGTAATTGGCATTTCCTTCTGCAGGGATCAGTTGGATTCAAGAACGCCAGAAGAGGCACTACTTTCGCTGCCGAGTCAGCAGGTGCTGCCACGGCAGAGGTGAGTGGTTGGGGAGCATAGCTGGTTTGGAGGGGCAGGAAGGTACAGGGTACAACTGTGCCCAACAGTGTATGTACGTGTGCAGTAATGTCCCACCCACACTAGTCTCTTGTACGCCTTGCCGGAGTGGTACTTTATAGCTACCAAGTGTGACACTTGCAGTTCAATTGACGAACTGCAAGCCGTTACTTCCAAGGCATATTCTCCTTGCAGAAAGCACAGAAGCTTGGGATACAGAAGGTCAGGGTTCAAGTGAAGGGCATCGGGAAGGGAAGACAGGTGTGTGCAAGTGTACCCCTGCAGTGTGTCCAGTATGTGCAGTCATTAGTGACGAGTGCCTTGTCTGTGACCTACACGCACACACACACACACACACACACACACACACACACACACACACACACACACACACACACACACACCACACCACGCACACACCACACACACCTACACAGGCATCAATCAAAGGGATGGAGGATGGTGGACTGGATATTGTGTCAATCACAGATGTCACTCCAGTGCCTCATAATGGCTGTCGACCGAGGAAGGCCAGGCGGCTATGATCACTGCTGACACATCACGAATGCAGCTCCCACACAATGCATGCTGTTTCTTGTATATGATTATTGTCAATTAACATGAAGGACATAGTAGCGGAGGTATAGTGCAAACTGTACAGTCTGCGGTTGACAACAACCTCTGTGACTGCTCGAAGTTCGCCCTGCACTGCTTGCACACCCAACCCGAGGGACTAGTAACATAGCTTGCACACCCAATTACGCCTTTAGTACACATAACAGAATAATTCATTGTTGAAGTCAGTCCACCTCTGTATACAGGACTGTACACATACATACGTACATGTGTGTGTGTGCGTGTGTGTTCACACTGTGTAATACGGAGGTCATTATACACGCTGCCACATGTCATGTGGACGTGTGTCTAATGATAGGGAAGCTGTCTGCAGTCTCTTGTCCATTGCTTCACTCAGTATGTTTCTAAGAAACAGAGAATATGACCGCAGTAATAAAAGAGACAATTACTATATTTCAGTACAAATCTGTATACATACTATGCAGATTTTATGCATGTTGTACTGGCATACCTAATATGTCTCTTTGCTTCAGAATGGCTGCTGGAACATGGCCGCCATCAACATAACGCACTTCACAACCTTGCAATTAAAGGCACATGCAGCTCAATACCTTACATCATATGCTATTAATACTATATACTACCTCTCACCTGGCCACACTGATGTGACACAATCCTCACGCGTGGGATATAGCTATCTTGCTTGGCTGCAAGGAAAATGGCTGCTGTCCCACTGAGAGGCTTGCAGAAGTGCTTGAGGTGAGTTGAGTAGTTCAGCAAGGAGTACATCATGTCAAAGGAGCAGCGGTAGGTGGTAAGGAGTTTGCTCCAGTTGGTGGACCTTCCCTTTGTTTCTGCTCCGGCCCACTCTCCTTCTTGCTCTTCTCTGCACTGGAACATCTGTCTCTCACATGAAGAGGAGGAACCTGCTCAGTGGGAAAGAAGAACTCACGCACCTGTGCAAACAAGCACACACAAGGCACGTGCACACAACCATGCCTACTCTCACATGTGTAGTGAACAACAGCCTCAACTTGCCATGGCTCTGTCTGCTCTGCATCATTTGCTCATGGAGCACTGGCCACTGAACAGACTCTGAGAGGACTCCCTGCAAGTGTGCATGAAGCATCACAAATAGTGGCACGGTATCATACAGCTGCACAACCACTCCCCCACCCTACCCCCACCCCTCCTCACTGTTGTGAAGACAGTAGCAGCTGTGGTCCAAGAGAGGCAGGGCACAATGGCATGAGCGTCAGGCCACACTTTCGACGACAGAGGAGGATTCTGCAACAACGACAAGGAGGCAGTAATATTGTAGAGGCTCATTGCCATGTCATCGAACTTCGAACTACATGTACACACACACACACACACACACACACACACACACACACACACACACACACACACACACACACACACACACACACACACACACACACACACACACACACACACACACACACACACACACACACACACACACACACACACACACACACACACACACACACACACACACACACACACACACACACACACATCCTGACAGACCAGGCAGAGTGTGGCAGCTCAGTCATGCAGGTTCACTTACCTCGCCATGTGTGCTTCTGGGGGCAGAACATCGGGGGCCAAGGCAGCCAGAGGAGAGATAAAGCTACCCTTGTAGACGGTGCTCCCTGAAGGAGACTTGACCTACAAGTACACCGATTGTGTGTGTCACAGTGCACCCAAGTGGAAGCACACAACATATGCCCCAGTCGCCCCTGCAATCAATCAGTCAATAGCTAGATATCTGAGTGCCCACACTCGATGGTGCTAGGACCCAGAAGATCCAAAGTGGCACTAGTACAAATGGTACACGCAATCAAGCAGGAGGAGCTGGTTCATATGTATAGCTGAGTGATAAAGCTATTGACCAGGCGCACCTTCTGAAGGCTGACGTCAGGGGAACAGCTGTAAATTAGCTCATTACACTCCTCTCGTAAAGCGATTGCCTTCCTCAGTTGGAGGAGACTGATATGCCTCCACATCGCCCGAGCCACTAACAAAAACAAGCACGCGCACAGCCACAAGAAGCCAGCCAGCTGTCCTCTCTCTCCGTGCTAAATGTTCCAATCGGCACATTCCCATTCCCATTCCGAACTTAATCTTCTATATCCCGACTCACGAACAGCGGCGCAAATGCTGTGCACGCAGCTGCACGGTGCAAATTTGACCAAATTAACAATGAAATATCTTAAAGGAACTGTTTGTGAACATGTAAATGTGTAAAAAAAAAAAAAAAAAAAGAAGTAAGTGATAAAAGTAATTTTAAAGTAATTCTTAGATATTAATTTCTATTATTATTATTGATAAAAATGGTGCATTAGTTGCTCCTCAGAAGGTCCAACCCGGTTCTCGACAGATATGGTTCAATTCCATTGGGGGAGACCAGCCACCGGTATCCCAGTCCCCCCCTAATGGGGCCGGCACTACAGTGCCGTGTGGCTGACTTGGCCGCTCGCATGCGTACACGACTTTGGTTTCGAACCCTGGAGATTTGGATTGGCACGCTGAGTGATTGCACAACTCGCCACCGCGGCGCACCTATGTAGGTAAAGAGATTTCTCCTACTTATACTTAAAGCATAGGCATAGCTCCTATATACCTAATGTATTAGCGCGCGGTGATGAGCGAAGTAGCGAAACGGTCGCGACTTGGACCAATTCAAGGCCATGCGTGGGCTTCTATTTCAAGGTGCGAAGTGCGAAAACTATCTCAAAGGCAACCTGGAGTGCACGTAAGGGAAACTGGCCATTGTACTTGTTGTATCTTGCATGGGACATAAGCAACAAAGGCGCGCCCGACGGTAGTATGAGCGAGACCAGGTCCCTTTCGCGACAGGCGTACGAGGGCGAGGTGGAGCAGTGGGCGGTGGAGAGAGCTGGATCTATGCTTGAACCAACTGAAGGCCATGCATGGGCTTATATTTCAAGGTGCGAAGTGCGAAAACTATCCCAAAGACAACCTGGAGTGCACGTAATGGAAAGGCCATTGTACTTGCGTCTTGCATGGGACATGAGCATCAAAGGCGCGCCCGACTGTGTAGTATGAGCGAGACCCGGTCCTGTTCGCGGTGGGTGTACGAGGGCGAGGTGAAGCAGTGAGCGGAGGATGAGGTGGAGAGAACGTTGGCGGCGATGACTGGACCGCTTGAGCAGCTTGCTGGGCTGGAAGAGAAGGAGGATGAGGAAGAGAGTGGGTCTTCGGTTCATGGCTCAGAGACCTGTTTGCGCGAGTATTAGTCGCTAGTGGTCATCGAAGTTGCGAGGGCTTTTAAACACGAGAAGCACGTGGTATGTGTCCTCATGCACCACTCTGACTGTGGGAAGAAGATTCAGTCTTCACCAAAGAAAATGGGAAATCCAGGATGTTCGTGGCAGACTCTGTGTGGCATCAGGTAGGCATGGCAAATAGCTTCGGGGAAGGGGGAGGGGGGCTGATGTAGCAGTCTCACTCCAGTGTCTTCAGACTGTGAGGTGATGATAGTGCATGTAAGTATGTGATGAATGTGTATGTATTCATGTGATGAGTGTGTACATGTATGCATGTATGTGATGAATGTGTATGCATGTATGTGATGAGTGTGTATGTGCCTACTTTGGGTGAACACAAGTGGTAGGGTGTTGGTGAACAGGCACTCCCGTCAGCAGCCTCTTGCTGCCCCCTAGGTCCTGGCTGAAATGCTCTCCATTCACAAACAAGTGAAGATGGGATCAGTGAGCCTATGATTGACCTACACAGGGACTTGCAGTTGGTTGAAGTAATCTTTCTTTTCCTCTGATCCTCTCTCTTCGTCCTTACTCCATTCCTCTTCTGCTGTCCCTCTCCCCTCACACACACCAGCCCGAAGACTTTAGCTCCTTCATGTCAGCAGTGATAGACGAGAAAGCCTTTGACTGCATCTCATCCCACCTGGACATGGCCAAGAGAGACAGCGCTCTAACTGTGCTTGTTGGAGGAGAAGCAGACAAAAGGTAAACCGATCGTGCTCCTGGGTGACAGTGTAGGTGATCTTCTCTCTCCTTCACTCACAGAGAGGAGCAATGTGAGGGCAATGAAGAAAAAGCTAGTTGAGCTGCACCGAGTCTACTATGTGCGGTGTGTGTACCTGCGTGTGTGCGTGACTGTAGTGCGTGTGTGTGACTGTGTGTGTGTGTGACTGTGGTGTGCGTGTGTGACTGTAGTGCGTGTGCGTGACTGTAGTGCGTGTGTGTGACTGTGTGTGTGTGTGACTGTGGTGTGCGTGTGTGACTGTAGTGCGTGTGTGTGACTGTGTGTGTGTGTGACTGTGGTGTGCGTGTGTGACTGTGGTGTGTGTGTGTGACTGTGTGTGTGTGTGTGACTGTGGTGTGTGTGTGTGACTGTGTGGTGTGTGTGTGACTGTGGTGTGTGCGTGACTGTGTGGTGTGTGTGACTGTGTGTGGTGTGTGTGTGACTGTGGTGTGTGTGTGTGTGACTGTGGTGTGTGTGTGTGACTGTGTGGTGTGTGTGTGACTGTGTGGTGTATGTGTGTGTGACTGTGGTGTGTGTGTGTGTGTGTGTGACTGTCGTGTGTGTGTTTTGGTGTGTGTATGTGACTGTGGTGTGTGTGTGTAACTGTGGTGTATGTGTGTGTGACTGTGGTGTGTGTGTGTGTGACTGTGGTGTGTGTGTGACTGTGGTGTATGTGTGTGTGACTATGGTGTGCGTATGTGACTGTGGAGTGTGTGTGACTGTAGTGTGTGTGTGTGACTGTGTGGTGTACGTGTGTGCGACTGTGGTGTATGTGTGTGTGACTGTGGGTGTGTGGGTGTGACTGTGTGGTGTATGTGTGTGACTGTGATGTATGTGTGTGTGACTGTGGTGTGTGTGTGTGTGTGTGACTGAAGTGTGTGTGTGCGACTGTGTGGTGTATGTGTGTGTGACTGTGGTGTGTGTGTGTGACTGTGGTGTATGTGTGTGAGACTGTGTGGTGTGTGTGTGTGACTGTGGTGTGTGTGTGTGACTGTGGTGTATGTGTGTGTGTGTGACTGTGTGGTGTATGTGTGTGTGACTGTGTGGTGTGTGTGTGTGACTGTGGTGTGTGTGTGTGTGATTGTGGTGTGTGTGTGTATGTGACTGTGGTGTGTGTGTGTGTGTGTGTGTGTGTGTGTGTGTGACTGTATGGTGTGTGTGTGTGTGTGTGACGTGGTGTGTGTGTGACTGTGGTGTATGTGTGTGTGTGACACTTGCAGTTCAATTGACGAACTGCAAGCCGTTACTTCCAAGGTATGTTCTCCTTGCAGAAAGCACAGAAGCTTGGGATACAGAAGGTCAGGGTTCAAGTGAAGGGCATCGGGAAGGGAAGACAGGTGTGTGCAAGTGTACCCCTGCAGTGTGTCCAGTATGTGCAGTCATTAGTGATGAGTGCCTTGTCTGTGACCTACACGCACACACACACACACACACACACACACACACACACACACACACACACACACACACACACACACACACACACACACACACACACACACACACACACCACACCACACCACGCACACACCACACACACCTACACAGGCATCAATCAAAGGGATGGAGGATGGTGGACTGGATATTTCCAGTGCCTCATAATGGCTGTCGACCGAGGAAGGCCAGGCGGCTATGATCACTGCTGACACATCACGAATGCAGCTCCCACACAATGCATGCTGTTTCTTGTATATGATTATTGTCAATTAACATGAAGAACAAAGTAGCGGAGGTATAGTGCAAACTGTACAGTCTGCGGTTGACAACAACCTCTGTGACTGCTTGAAGTTCGCCCTGCACTGCTTGCACACCCAACCCGAGGGACTGGTAACACTTCATGCAGTCATTATCGACCCTAATCCACAGCTATGGTGCATCTTCTTAATGTGTATGGCTGACTGTCATTAACACTACTAAATTTACTAAACCTTAATCAGTGCATACATGCATGCACGTACACGTTGTGTATGGTCATTCACAGCTCATGTCAGTGTTCCAGACCGGAGCTTCAGTACTTCCTGCATGGTCTACATAGGCTTATAGGCCTTTATGTTACAGTGCTGCACTGTAGTCTGAGATGGAAGTGACTGCTGGTGTGTGTGTGTGTGTGCATGTGTGTGTGCATGCGTGTGGAAGTCAGGTCACACACACACTGCTGGTGCGTGTGCATGCGTGTGGAAGTCATGCAGGTCAGGCTAGTTGTAAATGAAGCACTAAATAAAACAGACTTATATTACGACCTGCACCGATGATTTGAAAGTGGACAAAACTCACATAAAACTCTTTTACACATGCATATTTTAATTGGGCATAGAAATGTCCTAATTATTTTATGTGAATGAAATGAACATGGTCTGTCGTCTGCCTGGAGCACCAGCAGTTCCACCACCTAAGGCATTGACTTCTTAGCCGCCCTTTCAACGCTGTCCAATGCAGACAACAGATTCTTCAAAATGGGCTAAAGAGGAGGGAAGGATGGATGGAGGGAAAGAACGGAGAGAAGGAACGGAAGAGGAAGAAGGGAAGGAAGTGAGGAAGAAATACATGGGGTGTTGGAAACTATCACTGTCAACCACTCACTGCCCACCACTCACTGCCCACCACTCACTGCCCACCACTCACTGCCCACCACTTACTGTCAACCACTCACTGCCCACCACTCACTGCCCACCACTTACTGTCAACCACTCACTGCCCACCACTCACTGCCCACCACTTACTGTCAACCACTTACTGTCAACCACTCACTGCCCACCACTCACTGCCCACCACTCACTGCCCACCACTCACTGTCAACCACTCACTGCCCACCACTCACTGTCAACCACTCACTGCCCACCACTCACTGTCAACCACTCACTGCCCACCACTCACTGTCAACCACTCACTGCCCACCACTCACTGCCCACCACTCACTGCCCACCACTCACTGCCCACCACTTACTGTCAACCACTTACTGTCAACCACTTACTGTCAACCACTCACTGCCCACCACTCACTGCCCACCACTTACTGTCAACCACTTACTGCCCACCACTCACTGCCCACCACTCACTGCCCACCACTCACTGTCAACCACTCACTGTCAACCACTCACTGCCCACCACTCACTGTCAACCACTCACTGCCCACCACTCACTGCCCACCACTCACTGTCAACCACTCACTGCCCACCACTCACTGCCCACCACTCACTGCCCACCACTCACTGTCAACCACTCACTATCAACCACTCACTGCCCACCACTCACTGTCAACCACTCACCGCCCACCACTCACTGCCCACCACTCAGTGCCCACCACTCACTGTCCACCACTCACCGCCCACCACTCACTGCCCACCACTCAGTGCCCACCACTCACTGCCCACCACTCACTGTCCACCACTCACTGCCCACCACTCACCGCCCACCACTCACTGCCCACCACTCAGTGCCCACCACTCACCGCCCACCACTCACTGCCCACCACTCACTGTCAACCACTCAGTGCCCACCACTCAGTGCCCACCACTCACTGTCCACCACTCACCGCCCACCACTCACCGCCCACCACTCAGTGCCCACCACTCACTGCCCACCACTCACTGTCCACCACTCACTGTCCACCACTCACTGCCCACCACTCACTGCCCATCACTCACCGCCCACCACTCACTGCCCACCACTCACTGCCCACCACTCACTGCCCACCACTCACTGTCCACCACTCAGTGCCCACCACTCAGTGCCCACCACTCACCGCCCACCACTCACTGCCCATCACTCACTGTCAACCACTCACCACCCACCACTCACTGCCCACCACTCACTGCCCATCACTCACCGCCCACCACTCATTGCTTACTTCTATGTTACAGAACTTCTCCAGGTCTTTTCGGTATATGCGGCAGAGAATACAAATCTCCGCAAAGTCTCTTGTTGGGTCACCTTCTGACATCTCTTCACATGGGCACGTGGGTTCATTCTAACAAGAACACATTCACACACATTCATATGCACACACACACACACACACACACACACACACACACACACACACACACACACACACACACACACACACACACACACACACACACACACACACACACACACACACACACACACACACACACACACACACACACACACACACACACACACACACACACACACACGCACACACACCTGGTAAGTGACTGTGATCCTTGCATTTGCCTGGGCAGTCTTGCTCTTGCTCAGCAGGACTGGATGCCACCGGTCGTCCTCCTGACCGTTGGGAAGGTCCTCCAGCTTCAGTGCTGTCAGGCCCCATGACTGGTCCACTAGGAGCGCCTTCTGAAACACCTCAACACTGACACATCTGGTATTATTAGGAAGGTTGCTGAGGGGAGGGGAGGGGAGAGGGAGGGGAGGGGAGAGGGAGGGAGGCAGAGACAGTAACACACACGATCACAAAGCCAGCCCTTTGAAACCAATCCACAAAAGTCAGTCAGTGAACTCACTCAAACTTGTACACCTCCTCAAACACACTCTCTCCTTTGTCAAAAAGGGGCGACCGGCCCACTCGCACATTCTCCATTGCCAGCACAAAGTAGTACTGTCCAGGCTTGTGCAGTTTGATTTCACGAACCGACAGCAACAGGCTGTGGATCTGGTGGGCGGGGAATGCTTGGGAGGGGCCAGCCCCCACCCCTTCTGCCAACCGATGTGTGCACTCCACGAGAGTATCAAACCATTTCTGAGGACATCACATGGGGGACAGGCAGGAGCAAGGGCACAGGGGAGAAGAAGGGGAGGGGAGGGGAAGAGGACGAAGGGGGAGGGAGGAAGGAGTGAGGTGATCGGAGTGGAGAGGGGAGGGAAGAGGTGGGGAAGGAGGACGGAGGGGAGGGCATAATCTACATACATATTGCATGGGAATAGAGACTATATATGGTGATTGTGGTTGTGCAGTACAGGGGGTGGGGGATAAGAGGAGGAGCGGGTGTGGTACGGCACTCAGAATCAACCACACTCAGTCATCTCACCTTCGCCGTCTCCCTGTTCCCACAAGCGAGGTAGAACAGCTGTTCCTCCCTGCCGTATCGAGACAGAATGCAGAATGAGTCACTCATTCCAGTGAGACTGCGGTGCACCGGGAAGACGCGGCAGTGGACTAGGTCAAGAAGAGCCTTGGCACGGTGGTTTGATGGCTTCTCGTAGAACTGCAGCTCTCCCTCCTGAGGATCCAGGACCAGGCACAATGACTTCCACTTGCCCACGAGTTTCCGCCCCTTTTTGGTCAGGAACTGGGCCTTCATGAGTTTGGTTGCCTTCCTCCCATCACCTCCCTCAGCCATCGTGGGCCTTGGGATGTTGGGTACTGGTGGAGGCACTGACTGAGGCGGCTCGAAGTGCCTCACATTACCAGAGGACGTCGGGAGAGGCCCCTGCGTATCACACAAGGCGAGGGGAGGGAGGGAGGGGAGAAGTAACATTTAATAACAAGATGTGGCAGAGGCTCATGGCTACGGCTTTATAAATGTCAGTAGTGATGTCGAGCATTTCACGTAGCACAGTAGATAGTAATTGTACAACATTTTGACCATAAAGGTCTTTGCCAAAACGTTTTGTACCTGACGAATACCTTCGTGGTTGAAACGTTGTACTATTACAAACGTTTTGTCACTGACGAATACCTTCATGGTTGAAACGTTGTACTATTACAAAAGTTTAGTCACTGACGAATACCTTCGTAGTTGAAACGTTGTACAATTACAAACTACTGAAATGCTCAACATCACTACCAACATTCAATAACATCTCCAGTAACACTCAACAGCGCTTCATGTGTACATTGCATGGAGGTCCAGTAGTGGCTGCAGTAACTCAGCCTGCTTGACTATCTACACCCTACTCCATGCACCAGCAAGGAGCAGGTACAGGACACTCACCATGTCCAAAGGCTCAGTGAGCCGCACTCCAGCACTGATGTCCTCTGACTTGTACCGTTCAATAATGTCATCAATGCTGAGAGATGAGATCACAGTCATGTGATCTTCTGCACACCCACCCACCCATCCATCCATGTCCGTCCGTACAAACACACACATAGACACACACACACACACTGACACACACACACACACACACACACACACACACACACACACACACACACACACACACACACACACACACACACACACCACATACACACAAACCTGGAGTAATTCCTCCCTCCTAGGCTGAGGAAGTAGTGAAATGATCTCATTTCTTCAATGAGGAATCGTTGCACACCAGTTAGTGTCAGGACTGCCATTGAGTAGCCGTTGACTGAGGGACGAACGATGAAGGTACCAACAGTCCCTCCTGCGGGCAGGGGTGAGGGAGGTAGGGGGGCGGGGTGAGGGAGGTAGGGGGGCAGGGTGAGGGAGGCAGTGGGTGAGGGGTGAGGGAGGCGGTGGGGTGGGGCAAAATGAGAGGTGCACACCCCAGCTACTATTGGTCGCTGTGGGCAGAGAAGATGAAAATATCTCTACCCTGAAACTTACTAGTCCTGAGAAGCTCAATTGCCGTATCCTTGCTCACATCAGGGCGGAACCAGACCTTCCCGTAGTACCAATTATTCTCTCCATGCACCTCCTCCATGATGACCAGCGGAATAATGCCGCTGTTGCCAGAGAGCTGCGAGGTGCCCCACGCCCAGTTGTCATCCATTCTGTTCTTCAACACAAACACCTCACCTTGAGACACACTGCAAGGAGAGCCAAGGGACTCAGCAGTGGACACTCCAAAGGGAATTCCTCTCCGTGCAGTAGAAGAGAGAGGGGGTACACTGTGTCTTGCAACACTTCTGCATGCAGCGGCCCTCAGCTGATCATGCACACAACATGGAAACTACACCACAAACTGGATGGCCTTCTCTACAGGACCTAGTCAAACCACCTGATCAAGCAGCCCAACACCACTCCACCCAAACACTCTACTACCCCTACCATACCATCACACACCACTCTGCATGTGTTCAATCAATTGTGTCATGCCATGTACAAGGAGGCTGCTTAACCTGATAACACCAGTTTAATCTGTTTACCCAGAAAAACCTGCTTAGGCTGGTAATGAATCTGTTCAATTCAGTAATCCTTTTAACCCTGGCGAAATCTGCCTATGGTGGAGTCATCAGAGGATCACCTGAGGGACCTAAGTCCTAACCACTCTGCTGCCAAGACAAGCAGCAGAGTGGGGTAATGCAGGGGGCTGACTAGTCTAGCATGCTAGACCCTCTCCACCTCAAGGCGCTTACAGCACAGATGACAAAGAGGTGGAAGCAACCGGCGGCGGAGACTAGGCGCTGACACAATTTGAGCCCAGGGAAATCTGGCTGACTTACACCACAGTCACTACAGACAGGGTCTAGGTATCTCCTTGGCACAAAGCACAGGTAACCACGGAGTCATGCACAAACTGGTCCTTCCAAAGAGGTATGTTGCTGTGCCATTCACAGACAGTAAGTTGGAAATGGTCAAAGGAAGTGGAAAGCTTCGCACACAGTGAGAAATTTGAAAAGGCATGGAATGAGCAACAATTCAACTTTTGGGGAGACAATATCGGATTGGGTTCATCCACTACATGTAATGACTCTGTAATGTGCATACATCACAGACATCCATTGCCGAGCATCTGAACTGCATTAAGGTCACAACACACGACCACTGTCCATATTCACTCCATTCCCAAAGGGAAACACGCTTCACCACTGGCAGACATTGCACGTCTGCCAACCTCGATGGGGTAGCCCCAGCTCGTTAGTGGCCACAGTGAGAAAGGTCAAAGGTCAGTGGTGGAAACTTTGGTACAGGCCTACCAGACTGAGACCATGGGGCATGGGCAAATAATGGCCCATGGGCTCTAATATGACACATGTTAGAGTGGTATATTGGCCCACAGGCTCTAACACAACACATGTTATAGTGGATCATTAGATAGCATGTAGTATTGTACAAGTGAAGTAGTGCGCCGTCCATTAATGACACAACTTACTCAATTTCTTCAGGCTGCTTCTTAATGTAAGGGCCCAGTGCTCTTACTAGAATGTACACGGGTACTGGCTGCATGTGTATGTGTTGTGTGTGAATATAGAAAATCAAGAGGAAAATGAGGGAGCATGAATCTCTACACACTGACACCACTACACCACCAGCTTTAGTCATTAGCAGGAGCCACATACCTGGGGTGGTGGAACAGGGTACTGCAGGAGCCCATCTTCCACCACATAGTTTCGCGAATAGTACCCGATCAGGTCTTGCAGGGATAGAAACTGCCTATTTCCAATGTAATAGTCTCCGCAGATGGTGTGAATGCGGAAGTGGTGCACATAGCCATTCTGGGCCATGTAGGAGAGGACGTAAGTGCCTGGTCGCGTCTGGCTCTCTCTGACCAGGTAGCAGTGGGGCAGCCCGGCGCTCTTGAGCCTCGTTATGGTCTCCTGCCTGGTGATGTAGCCGTGGAACCACCTACACCAAGGAGAACATGTACGCTGCTAAAATCGACCACTTCTGCAGCTCTCCTGCAATGGCGGAGTATGCAGAGCGAAAGAAGTCACATACGCTTGCGAAGGAGGAGCAGTGAGGTCAGTGACTTCCATCTCCGTGTCGCTCAGATCCTCCTCCTCTTCTTCGCCCAGAATCTGGTTCTCTATATCGTCCATCTTTCTGTCGCCCAGACGGAAGTATACCGGCTCAGGTATAAGCTCGTCTTCGGCATCTTGTCCAGCAGAAGGCCAATAGTGGGCCATTTTCTTCGGTTTTCCGGTGATGGCGTCACCTGACTGTCACATGACTGCTGACCCACGTGCACTTCCCATGGCAGAACGGACTGTTCTGCAAGCGCACAGAGCTAGGTTTCTGGTATACGAACCCCATTCTATCCACTGTCTTGCTTTCTCCGAAGATGATCGACTTGCTGTTGCTCGATCTGACGGCAGCGTGGAGCTGTGGAAGCCGAGGGAACGGTGGAGACAAGTCGCAGTGTGCCCCGGACAAACCAACGCGTCCGTTGAGGTTCTTTTGTGGTGCCGCAATCGTCTGTACTCGTCGGGACTGGATGGATCGCTTGTTCAGTGGGACGTTTCGCCCTTGCAGCCGGCGCAGGAGATGAAGAGTAGCGGCGGAGCAGTGTGGTGTATGGCCGCCCGGGCGGACATGAATGCCGTAGCGGTCGGCTGCGAGGACGGGTGCGTGCAGCTGTATGGAGTGAGTGCGACTGGAGAGTTGTGCTTCACGAAGCGTCTTGGACCGCAGGAAGGAAGGGTGCTATCGGTTGCTTGGGAACCAAGTGGGGCAGCCATTTTTGCAGGGGGCCTGGACAGCGCTATCCGACGGTACAACGTTAGGAGTGGCGTTTGCGACCTCAGAATCACTTTAGACGACCACAGAGGGAGGTCTACGCTCGTGTGGAGTCTTGTCACTATGGACGAGCATCTACTCTGTAGCGGGGACTCTACAGGAGCAGTGCAATTCTGGGACAGTCAGTATGGAACACTTCGGCAAAAGTTCAAGTGCCACCTTGCAGATGTGTTGTCCCTCGCGGCCAGTGGAGACCGGAAGACGCTATTTGCGGGTGGAATTGACCAAAAGGTTGTACGTTTCGAGCAAGTGCAGTCCAATGCAGGCAGCCATTTTGATTGGGTCCATTCAGGTGATGTAATTTGTCACTCCCATGATGTAAGAGCACTGTGCGTTTCTGCATCAGGGCTCCTGGTGTCGGGAGGGGTGGACACAACAATTGTGCAGTACAACCTGGAGCGATTTAAGAAGCCGTTCTGTACTACAATATACCCCTTTCCACAGTGTGGTAGACAGTATCAAGTGGCAGAGGAGGGAAGGGTACTGCTCCACCAAAGGCAGAACTGTGCAGACGTTTGGCAGCTCTCCACTGTTGCCATGCCGACCCCCATCACCACTGCTACCTCCACCCAAGATGAGGCTGCTCGCCACACCCACGCCCAACCCACTTGCCTGGTTCGTTTGAAGCTGCCACAGAGCGCTGTGCATCACCTCCAGTGCAGTGCCATCTCGCGATGTGGCTCTTTAGTCTGTCTGTCCAACATGCAAAAGTTGTGGTTGTATCGCCTCCTGGCACAGGAGGGCAAGGTGAAACTCCTCCTCATGTCGTCAATGGCCGCAAGACATGCAGCCATTTTGTCGGGTAATCGTCTCATCATTGCAGACAAGAATGGAGCAATACTACTTGGAACAGTGGACGAAGAGACTGTCAGTAAGAGACATTCTCTGAGTTTCAGAGAGCTTGTGAAGCATAGAGGCAAACCTGTGACGTTCCTTCAGGAGAGCCCAGATGATGAATGGCTTGCAATTGTGTATGACCACAAGGAGATTCTTCTGGTGCGAATGGCAGATGAGCAGGAGGTACGCCTTCCTGCCGTTTCATCTTCAATCGCACAGGTGTGCTTCCACTATCGCGATCCCTGCCTGTTCATCGCATGCACAGACCGACAGATTCTTCACTGTAGTTTGACTGAGCAGCGAATAACAGAGTGGATCGCCCCCTATGAAGAACAAGAAAATGGATTCCCTCAGACTTGGGGCCCTATTTTGGGGATGACACTAGTGCAAAATGGAGGGAAGGACATTCTAGTCCTTGCATGTCAGGAGTGTTCCATCTTTGTCAATGCATCTGCCCTTCAGCCTCTCCATGAAGCAGCACTGTCGTCCAACAAGTCTGCAAGGAGGGCAGGAAGCAAGCGGAAAGCAGAGGGCACGTCCGCTGGTAGATCATGGAGTAAGCTGCACCGGAAGAACCACCTCCTGGTGTCATCCCACTCCTGCAAGCCCCTCTTTGTTGGTCGGTTAGCCAGTGACCAGTTAGTCATCGGGGAGAAGATGTGGTCGGATGTGGCTTCCAACTTCTCACCCCCTATTTTCAGAAAGTGTTTTCAAAGCTGACAAACAAACGTAGTTTTGTGTTTTTCTCAAGTCACCTTTTTCTTCTGTGATTTGTCACTTGTGACCAGTTCACTTACGCAGTACATGATTTGCCAGTATATTATGATGATGATGATTATTATTATTATGTAATGTGCGTGTATGTGTAAACCGTGTTGAGTGAAGTTCTGTGTATAGTGTGTGATACTAGGAAGTTAATGCCTTTATATTCTGTGTGCGCTGAAAGACGGTGCTTGCAAGCAGAACTGCTGGCCATATACCTAGTTACACAGGCGAACCCCTCACCAACAGAAATTTTTTAGAAGTAGAAATCTAGTATGAAATAAATCCTTTTAGCTCCTATGTATATTACAATAATGAAAATAATGTAAAATACAATTAATATGGATTTATAATAATATGTATTGGAAAATAATTATTGTATATTTATACCATATTGTATGTGTATTGTTCCCCATCACCATGACTACATACATGTAGATAGTATCTGTGGGGGTACGTAACAAATCCCATTTTAATATAATGTATATAGCTGGAATGACCATGAATGTCATTACTATGGTTAGTGTATAATGCAGATAGATTACATTCCTTATAGTGTATATTGGTTTGGTAAATATATACTGTATCTGTCACATGCACCCTCCCTAAATGTTATAATATATTGTTATACCACTTAGAACAGTGGTGTATAGTGCAGCTTGCACTGTGATAAGAGGAATAACATTGTTGCTGGTTCAATCGGCCATCTTTGCAGTGATCATGCATGCAGCTTATGGTCAGGCATTCGTGTAGTAAAGTCCATGAATACATGTACGCATGCGTGTACAGATGACTGAGAAATCATTGGAGATGTGTATAAATATCATTACAGTGGACTCGTAATACCTCGTGGTGCAAATGCCCTCCTGCATGCATGTAGGAGTGTGTGAAGTATGTAAGTACTTGTGTGCCTGCAATACAAACGTATATGGGGGGGTACGTACATACATTCGGAGACATTCATTGCACGTTGACTGGGTATTTGAGTCTCTTGTGGTCTGCCCCCCGGATCCGCAGCTTGTGGCATGTGTAGTATTTGATCGCTTCTGGGACCGTTGGGAAGGGCTTGCTGAACTCCCCAACCACGTACCCGAGGTCATTGCCCATGTCAATCTTGATGTGAATGTACGGTAGGTTCTCTGTGTGCGCAGAGCACCTACAGTACAGAGAGACAAGACACAGACAGTGACTGGCACACCTGACCAGCATCAGCCCTCGTTACTCTGGGTTTCTGCAGAAGCTAGCTACATCCATGTGCAGAAAGGCAGCCCACAAGCTTAATATAAAGAAAGCTACTGTGACATCCATGTTATGCAATCTTGTCTTCACCTGTAGACAGTTGCTGTCTTAAGGCATGTCCACACCTGATGCGCATTGGATGTGCATTGGAACATGTACACTTGTTTTCAAACTTCGCGGGCATGGAGACTTTGTACGTGTAAATTGTGTTCCCACGTGACGAATCAAGGAGTGAAAAGATCGCATATTGCGAGGTATTATCGACGCTCACGCTGTTCTTGCTGATCGGCTACACCAAGCAGTGCAGGATTCATCGAAGGGACACAGGAGGAGAAGGGAATTCAACCAGAGGAGGTGACAACAAGCCAGTACGTATGCGGTGAATGTCTGTTCGTAGACGGTGAATGCGTGCTCCAGCTGGTCCCAGATATTGTTTCATTACCGTTGGACGATCGAAGAATGACTACGTTCGTTCGTTGTTCTCTTGTGATCCAATTGTCGTCTTCTTTCTTTTTATTAGCCGTAATGTTTTTCGGCTTCGCATAGCGTATCATGTACTCGTGTTTTGCGGTCACGTGCAAACTCGCGAAACCGGTTCGAAGGGCCAAACTGGATCGAAACCACCTGTGGAAGGTGGTTTGGCTGGAAGGAAATCGAATGCGCATCAACCCTGAATGCACATTTCGTGTGGGGGCTCGAATGCGCATCAAAGCGAATTGAATGCGCATCCAATCCGCATTCGAGGACAAGTGTGGACAGGCCTTAAGATACAGGCAGCTGTTACCCTGGATACAGGCACAAGTCACTGGGTAGAACCATAGTATTGTACAAACTATTCATCTGTATCCTAGGTAACGTGACCATGTCGGGAAGGTGTTTCCAGGTAATGTGACCATGTTGGGAAGGTGTTTCAAGATTGCATACATTCAGGCACATTGCACAAATTCATGTTGCTTAGTGACCATCAGAGTTCCTCAACTCAGTGGCTGAAGGTTACACAGTTAACTTCAGTTGAGCAGGAATCATGACAGCTGATGTGCCCTTAGACATGTGCACCAGATGACGTGTATCAGATGACATGATGACATGTGTGTATTTAAATGACATGATGACACAAGTGTATTAAATGACATGATGACAAGTGTATTAAATGACATGATGACAAGTGTATCAAATGACATGATGACATACGTATGCGTGAGATGACATGCTGACTTGAATATCAGATGACTCAATGGAATTTGTGTACTGCAATGAGCACTCACACAAGTGCCTTGGACAGACAGGAGGGACCTTGGGGACTGGCATTGAAGCCAAATATGCACTACTGGAACTGAACTAGTATCTGATGCAACATGACTAATACCCTTTAATCACTTAGCAGACAATGCTATCTTAGCGCATCTCTCCCTTTGATGGGTTCCGCTCCCAGCACACTGAAGGCAGGCTGTGACCTGATCACCACAACCTAGGTGGTAATCAAGGTGGTCACAGCGTTGGAAAGCCAAAGTTACGTATGTGGAATGTGTGTACGCATCTAATCAGTCTCATCAGAAACCAGGTCAGATTATGCATTCCCAAAACAGAAATCACATGATTAATTGTGTATTTCGATTCACCATCTCATGAAACAGCTCCGACACACCCTGAAACAACAAACTGAACAGCAGCCAACGCGAGGGAGCACAACTGCCTAACAGGGTCAGTGCCATGTCCGACCCAATTACACCACCTGTGACGGTGCTACATCATCAGTGAACACCAAAATGCCTTAATAACTGCATTACCATGATCATTGCCAAGAGAATCTCTGCCAGCACAAACTGTGTGAGGCAAGACTGACTAACGTCTACTTTGACGGTTGTACAGGAGTCAGCAGCTTAACTCAACCAGTCTCAGCTAGAGTGCAGCGCTCGCAGTCGGCCATGCCCACACCTCGCCACTCACCAGTACCAACTACAAGTGTCCACATACCCACCCACAGGCAAGACAGACTATATACATATATACACACCCATATAGAGTGCTCATTGAAGACAACCACACTGGATCAGCTTAAAAAGCGCAGAATGGCGTAAGTAGATCCCGTGCCATGGAAATATGCATATAAACGCTACGTGAATGTGTTCCACTCCATAGCATCTATGTATGCTAATTAATGGTAATGTGTGTATAGTTTCGTAGGCCTGACCATACTTCCGGCTACAACTCCTTGCATCGTGCCCCCTGTAAGTGATGTCCATTATCACGCATGCTGCCGTCCCTACCACAAACAGTTTCAGCACACACTTCCTTCACGGCCGAGTGGCTCCTCAAGTGATTTTGTCAAGCAAACAGACACTCTTAACACCAGCTACCGTAACTAGACAACGTGTGAGCACTAGATAGCCCTTTGAGGGCAAGCTACAAGGGAGCATACAACAAACGTTCAGCCAATGATGGGTGAAATAGGGCCGTTAACAATTTGGGAAGCGAATCAAGGGGTTATAATTGGAAGTGGAAGCAACAACGTTTGTCTTTGATACATAGTACGGTAGAGGCTCAAGATTGCGTTGAATCATCAATTGGCCCTCACACTATGACAGCATTTGGCTGTCAGCTGTGAAAAACTCAGGCGTAGGGTAGGGCATTTGACCAGAGTGTCTTTGTCAACTAGTACAGAGTGTTGCAGCAGTTGATGAAGACCTTGGTTCAAACCAACCTGCAGGGGAGTTCTTCATCAAAAGTTGTGTTTGCGCACAAGACACAATTAGCTGAAAGAGTGTACAGCATTGCATTAATGCTCCAATTATCCTTCGTATATATTGCTACATACATACGTACGTATTAACTGGAAGTGAGATTTCCCCTACACACAACAGACCATCTTAGAACGACATGTGCTACTGTACACTCGCACACTGGTGTCCAACAGACATGTGCTACCGTACACTCGCACACTAGTGTCCAACAGACATGTGCTACCGTACACTTGCACACTGGTGTCCAACAGACATATGCTACTGTACACTTGCACACTGGTGTCCAACAGACCATACGCTACCGCACACTCAGACACTAGTGTCCAACAGACATGTGCTACCGTACACTTGCACACTGGTGTCCAACAGACGCACCAGACGCACAGTGGACAGAGCTACAAACTGGAAAGAGCATGTCAAATGCACCTATACATATGTAGGTATTTGGCTTAATACTGCTAGGTCTTCCACAAGCAGTAGCCCATTTCTAACAAATAACACAGCTCATGGAGAAGTGATAGACTAAAAAGGTGCTATGTGGAGGGAAGTGTGCCAGCAGTGTTCCAGGAAAGACCCTGCCTGCCCAGCAGAACTGGCACATCCCTGGTGGGCGGAGGTGGTCATGTGAGGCTGCCTCGGTAGTGGCACGCACGCACACACACACACACACACACACACACACACACACACACACACACACACACACACACACACACACACACACACACACACACACACACACACACACACACACACACACACACACACACACACACACACACACACACACACACACACAGCAGAACACACACACACACACACACACACAGCAGAACACACACACACGTGAGTGTGTGCATGCTAAGTTCAGCTAAGTGATAGCTCAATCAGACTAAACCAGAGAGGTGGGAAGGCATTGGGACACACATTAAGTACATAAGGTTCATTTGTTGCCATGGCCACAAGGCATAAATATGGCACGTTGCCATGGCTACTACCACAAATAAAAAGCTGTCCTGTTTCCTACATACACAAAGCGGAACACACACAAACACACCAGCTTTCAGGTCAAGACCATTCTCTACGTACACAAGTGCACGCCACTTCCATATAGAAAGCAAAACACTTCGAACAACTTTAGCTTTCATTTACAAGTCTCCCAAATAACTGTTCACTTGAACTCTGTTGACCATTGGTGACGATTCTTGTACATGCCCACCCTTTCTTCACACAGAGCACAATACTGCCAATACCTTGCTGAAACTCAAAACTCAAACCCATTGGCTGAAAACCCAACCAACCAAATAGCCACCCAACAACACAAAGGATACCAGATACCACATTTGACAGCCACCATACACATAGACATCCCTTAACCCACATGGCAATAGAGCAATGCACATTTCATGGCTAGACAGACGTCTGTTGTCTTGGCAAGTATCAACAGCGGCATTAACGGCATTCTTTACAATGAACAGCAAAGAATATCAAAATGGCTCAGAGGGCAATGGCTACGTAGTGCTTCAACACATACGTATGTACACACTATAGGTCCATACATACATACATACATACATACATACATACATACATACATACATACATACATACATATGTACATACATACATACATACATACGTACGTACATACATACATACATACATACATACGTACGTACGTACGTACGTACGTACGTACATACATACATACATACATACATACATACATACATACATACATACATACATACATACATACATACATACATACATACATACATACATACATACATACATACATACATACATACATACATACATACGTACGTACATACATACATACATACATACATACATACATACATACATACATATGTACATACATACATACATACATACATACATACATACATACATACATACATACATACATACATATGTACATACATACATACATACATACGTACGTACATACATACGTACGTACGTACATACATACATACATACATACATACATACATACATACATACATACATATGTACATACATACATACATACATACGTACATACATACATACATACATACATACATACATACATACATACATACATACATACATACATACATACATACGTACATACATACATACGTACATACATACATGTAACTGTATACAGTATAGGACCTTTCAGTCCCAGTGCAGGAGTCGAATGGACGAGAGTCTCCTAGGTCTGAAGACCCATAGAAATCATTTGATCTAAGACAGTCTGGACAGTCACTGTACAAAGACTTTTGAAATGACAAAAAGAATAAAAGAAATGGTGTCACCGGCAGTTGAATGAGGCACCTCTGGGGTAAGTTCCTAGCACTCTGCCAGCGAGCTACTCGGTTTTACAACACCTCCAACAACCACTCCCTCCCTGCCCCTAATACTTGCTTTAAGTGATTGTTGCTGAGGTAGGTAAGTGATAATTGGTGCAGGTGCTGTTAGGTTGTAAAGTATTAGCGAAAACATGGTATCACACACAGTAAGCTGTTCAGAAGGCAAGGAACTCTGCTGCAGACGACAAGTTTGCCAACTGTACACCTGTGATGATCAGTCAGTCTGTGCTCGACTATGCAAGAACAATGGATTTGTAGGAGAACAGTGAAACTACATTTCCCGATCTTTATACAGGTACACTTTCTGTACATGTGTACGTGCAGCTCGCCACCCACCCACAGATACACACACAAAACTACAACAGAATTGCCACACAGTGCACGAGCGAGACTACAGGAGTTACACAACACAACTGGCACTTCATTCAGGTGCAGGAGGGGTGAAGGCCTCGCAATTGGGTAAGATAACATTCAACTTGATTGATCTGTTGTCTGCTGGGACCACTCACTAGTGGTTAATTGAACATCCACTAGCCACGTAGGATACACAGCTCTCTGGTACCACCTTGAAGATGGATGAAAATCCTGCCTACCTTCAAGCTAGCACCAGAGAACTGTGTATTCTACATGCTTTATAGCCAGCTGAGAGCCCCCACTTCGATCATTTCGTTTGCCTACTAGCTATTAAAATTTTGGAAATTTAGAAGCCAACTGTAACTGACCAATCAGGTGCCGATGGGCCTCTAGACATCCCCAAATGCTGCTGTAAACTACACCAGAGGGACTGCTATCTACCATACATGGGCAGAGGCAGGTGCAAGGTTGCTCTGCCTCTTGTGTGCAAAAAGTACGGGGGAGTCCAGTCCCCTAGTGTATTGCATAGCAGGTTTAGGTGCACACATGAGATTTGGCACTGCACATGTGATACATTCATTTGGGCCAATGAAATTCTACATAGCAATGTTTGTGACCTGTGTTTGAGTGGCAAGCAATTCCATTGGGCCACCCACACCACTGTCTCATGTGATGCCCAGTCCAAAGTGTTGCAAGCAACAGTAAATCCCCACTGTACAGCATGTACACAGAGGGACTACCCTTCTCCCGTGCATTTTACATCTAGACAGGACCACCTACCTCTCCCTATGCCAGAGAATGTAAAGGGTACAGCTTTCTTCTATTTCACCATGCCAAACATGTTTAGCTGCAGTGTCCGAGGTGTCATACCATTACTGAGAATATTAATGACCCGACCTAGCACTGAAGGACCCGGTGACCCTTATAATAAATGCATTTGGTTGGATCCTATCTGGAATGATGAATATGCGCCATTGAGGATGTGGCATCAGGGTGCCTGGAAGCTTTTCATGCAGGCTGTTATTGATGTATTCAGTGGTATGTCTCGCACAATGTACACCACAAGTTAGGTAATTGCGCCAACAGAGTAATAACGCCAGGTATAGTATTGCAGTGCTTCCATACAGAGTCTCATATGTTAAGAAGAACCTTGCCATGTGTGGAAGGAATGCAACTCTGTGGCTGCCAGGTACATCACCTGTGGAGCCATTGCTGTACACTACTACATATTAGTGGCACCCACCAAATCATTACAATCTGGTAGAAACCAGTACAAACTTGTGGAACTTGCTGAAACTAGTAGAATCCAGTGTGCACATAAGTAGGATGTGGCTAATCTGTATTGTAAAACCAGGTACTCATTAGCTGTGA
>OX465053.1:492542-507542 GCA_949841015.1 Aplysina aerophoba | reverse complement strand
GCAACAGCAGGGTGTACAAACACACGATGATCCGAGTATAAATCTTCTAGAAGGCAGCTGGGATCCCACTCTAGAGAAGCTATAGGTTCAACTACTGACACGTTCAGTTCCTCGTCATCCCTTGAGAATCTCTTTTTAAGCGTATTTCGAACAGCATTCGCTGATACCTTGTTTCTGCTGGTCATGTCCGCTTCAGACCTAGCCTTTCGGATCGTTTCACTCATTGAAGTTGTTCTAAATCTCCTTGGTATTATAGCGCTCCTATAGACTTTCAATTTGTCATTCATTCGCTCAGCCATCTCGACTACGCACCAGAGCTGATATGGGACTCGATCGATTCACTGATGGGGTTATGGGTGTGGCTGAAACTAATTGTAGGAAAACCCTCCGCATTGCGCAATATTTATTAAAATGGCCGTGTCGACAAAGAACAAGGCGGCTAATGGCTTATCGCTGAGTCGGGAAGGCTCGGTGAAGCTGCTATCTTCTGATAAACCGTCAAAGTATGCAAAAAAAGAACCTGAAGGAGTTAAACCACTTCAACAGAACGTAAAGGCAGGTAAAGGCTACATCTGTGGCAAACGAGACATACTTTCGGTTCCACGCGCCAAAGATGCCACCGGAGTGGATGACGGTTCGGACTCTGAAACTGTCGTTGAGATCAAACCCAGGAGACCACCCAAAGGTAGATCTCAGGCAAAGAGAGAGAGGAAGCAGAGTTCGTCCCAGTTCATTGAAGAGGATGTTGTGGCAGGCGAGACCATTCAGAGTCTGGCGATCAGATACGGCTGTTCTGTGAGTACCTTAGTAACTTAGCGACCACTGGGCGTTTCTGATTTTTCGCTAGAAGCGAGAGTGTATACTACATTCAAGAATTTGAGCCTGATCAAGAGTGCCATTGTTTCTTTGTGTGTGATACGAATACCATGGGGGTGGGGGGGGTAGTTCCATTTGTCAGCAGTACAGTTGACACATACGGGGAACGAAGTGTACTGTACGCACGCACAGATGATCCACTTGTTGTCAACATGTGTAAGTGTGTTCATGTACACACCCTTGTTTTGTCACAAAATGATATGTTACTGCTGACATGATCCACTTGTGTCACTGTGACAGTGACTACTGTTGTGATTTGTGCATAGTACGTACATTTGGACACGCCTCACTTCTCCCAAGTGTGTGTTTGTATGGAATTTCCCTTACTGCAGGTTCAACCTGGTTTTAAGACGAGTTAACCAGGGTTAGGGGCATGTTAGAGGGTTGTGTCCTCCCCAACATGTGTGCCAGTGTGCTACTGGAGGGCACACAGAATAGTGGGGCCATATTGTTTTGTTAATTGCTTATTGATTTCGGAGTAGCCGCCATGTCTGTACTGGTCTTGCGAGGGTGACAATGGGCTAGCAGCAGACAGACTGACTAGGTGCCTAGACTGTCACTTTCTTACCCTCCTTGATCTACAGGTGTCAGAGATCAGACGAGTGAACAACCTCTACACAAACTTGGACTTTTACGCCCTCAAGCGGGTAAAGATTCCGGTCAAGAGCAATAGTATTTTGACGGAGGCACATGAACAGGAACACAGAAGACACTTAGCCAAGGAGAGGTCTTCAAAGGAGGGAGGAGAGACAGTATCCTCAACGGACTCAGATGGTTTCCGTGTTAGCCAACAGCAGCCACTGTTGACAGAAGATGAAGGATGTGAGGCGGATGAGGAGATGGATGAAAGTCCTGACAGTGCAGAAGAGAAGGACTACCTGCTGGACAGAGAGCCAAACCGAGGTGGAAGTGGTGTAAAGCTAAAGTCAGCCTTCAGGTGGAAAGATTCAGTGGAGACGATGCTGCAACGATTGGATGAGAAAGTGGATGAAGTGAGAGACAAAAACAATGAGAGGCGAGCAGCTCTTCTGGCTGCATACAATGGAGATGAAAAAGTAGAAATAGTGATACCACCCATGGGTCCCTCATCAGGTAATGATTTACTGGAACATCGCTTCTTCTCAGTCGATGCAGAATCAAGTCAATCAAAGTGGATACTCATGACTCTCTTGGTTGCTCTACCTATCCTTGGTCTGTTAATAGGTTTTATTATCATTTATTACCCCAGGCATTGAAAAATCCTTAAATTATTTTCAATTATTTCCTCATTCCCATATTGGACCCAGTCTATCGACTGCATTTTTGAGCTCCACAGTCAATACACATGTCAGCTGTTCTTTCTAATGTGGACATGCTGATGGCTGTACTGTCTGTATTCTTATGCACATGCACATGGACAGAATGTGTATAGCCTGTCCATGTACCCATTTCTGTTCGCTACAGTTTAATAGGGGGCACCACTCTTCAGTGTGGGACATAAGTGCATGGACGTATGTATGTGTGTGTATACTGTCTGTGTGTGTATGCATGTGTTTACAGGCACAGTTGAAAGTGCCTGTACGCTGCACTCCACCTAGAATGATATTGTGTGTGGTCGGTGTTTTTTAAGGTAGTCTATGTACATATGTATATAGTTCACACATTAATTGTATGGGCCTTTCATAAATGATGTCACAAGTTAACGGTATTGATCTTTTGCACTCCTTTCCACTGTTGGCAAGTAGTGTTAGGGGTATATGTGTGTATGCATGCACATACACATGGAAACAGTGTGTAGGTCGGTATAGTAGTTGCAATCCCATGGATACCTTATCTTCCTTGTTTCCAATTCCATCTGGTGTTGGGGGTGATGACAACTGGGCAATAAGGTACGTAGGTTTTGTCTCCTTGCCTCACATCTCACTCTCTAAATGTATGGAACACAAATCACATGAATCCCTGTAAGATGTGCTTTAATATTACTGGAATGAATGGTTGGACCACAGAGTACAAGTGAATAATTCAATATTATGTTGAAGAGACAGGTGTGTGGGGGCAGGTTTAGAGCTTAGAAGTTACAAACACATGATGATCGACTGTTTGATACAATAACGTATATTGAAGGCGTGCATGCGTGTACATGCACAGGCTACGCCTGTGTCTTCACAACTCCCATAATTATTCTTGTAAACAGCAGCAAATCCTCTCTGTCACTGTCTTAAAAGATGTGCTCTAATAAGACACAATACAATTAGATCATTAATGAGAAGTGATATGAATGTGTCACCAATAAATAGCATGCAGTTAGTTTGTTCACTAGCTTCGTTTCTGTCCAGGCAATCACGACAAGGGACCTGCTATCAAGTTGGTTCCTGCAAAAGGAACAGTATCAAACATACACACACACAGACACACAAACACAGGCATACCTGTATACACATACATGCATAAGCACACACACACACGCACACATACACACACACACACACACACACACACACACACACACACACACCTGTGAACCCTCCTTCCTTTTCGTTGGCAGCTGTTTCTCGAATAAACCTGTTCTTCGATTCCTCCACAGATGTCATCTGCAAATACATCACGACAATCGGTACAAACAAACAATGCCACGTCACAATCATGATCTGGTAGAGGCACATAAGAGACTGCATCACATTGAACTAGGGCTTTGTATGTTGCTCTGAAACAACACTGCTGCTCAAACAGTGCCATCCCCATCCACATGTGCTATCAATGACCCAGCCTGCACTCGTTGTCACTTCACCAGATGGCTGTACCTCAACTGGGCACCTGTCCCAAGATGCCTCTCACCTTCACCACCAGCAGGGAGTTGGGCACAATGCCCAGCTCAACCAGCGCCAGGTCAACTCTGGTCAACTCTTGGCCATTGAAGAATACCTGCATGTCTGAGGGGCATGTGCCGTAAATATGCATCAGCTTAAGGATGAAAGATGGGAAGGGGGAAAGACGGGAAGGGGGAAAGATGGGAAGGGGGAAAGACGGGAAGGGGAAAGATGGGAAGGGGAAAGACGGGAAGGGGGAAGAAGGGAAGGGGGAAGGAGGGAAGGGGGAAAGACGGGAAGGGGGAAAGATGGGAAGGGGGAAAGACGGGAAGGGGAAAGATGGGAAGGGGGAAAGATGGGAAGGGGAAAGACGGGAAGGGGAAAGACGGGAAGGGGGAAAGATGGGAAGGGGGAAGGAGGGAAGGGGGAAAGATGGGAAGGGGGAAGGAGGGAAGGGGGAAAGATGGGAAGGGGGAAAGACGGGAAGGGGAAAGGAGGGAAGGGGGAAAGACGGGAAGGGGGAAAGACGGGAAGGGGAAAGGAGGGAAGGGGGAAAGACGGGAAGGGGGAAAGACGGGAAGGGGAAAGACGGGAAGGGGGAAAGATGGGAAGGGGAAAGACGGGAAGGGGAAAGACGGGAAGGGGGAAAGACGGGAAGGGGGAAAGACGGGAAGGGGGAAAGACGGGAAGGGGGAAAGACGGGAAGGGGGAAAGACGGGAAGGGGGAAAGACGGGAAGGGGGAAAGACGGGAAGGGGAAAGGAGGGAAGGGGGAAAGACGGGAAGGGGAAAGGAGGGAAGGGGGAAAGATGGGAAGGGGAAAGGAGGGAAGGGGGAAAGGAGGGAAGGGGGAAAGACGGGAAGGGGGAAAGACGGGAAGGGGAAAAACGGGAAGGGGGAAAGACGGGAAGGGGGAAAGACGGGAAGGGGGAAAGACGGGAAGGGGGAAAGACGGGAAGGGGAAAGACGGGAAGGGGGAAAGACGGGAAGGGGGAAAGACGGGAAGGGGGAAAGACGGGAAGGGGGAAAGACGGGAAGGGGAAAGGAGGGAAGGGGGAAAGGAGGGAAGGGGGAAAGACGGGAAGGGGAAAGGAGGGAAGGGGGAAAGATGGGAAGGGGAAAGGAGGGAAGGGGGAAAGGAGGGAAGGGGGAAAGACGAGAAGGGGGAAAGACGGGAAGGGGAAAGACGGGAAGGGGGAAAGACGGCAAGGGGAAAGATGGGAAGGGGGAAAGATGGGAAGGGGGAAAGACGGGAAGGGGAAAGACGGGAAGGGGGAAAGATGGGAAGGGGGAAAGATGGGAAGGGGGAAAGACGAGAAGGGGGAAAGACGGGAAGGGGAAAGACGGGAAGGGGGAAAGACGGCAAGGGGAAAGATGGGAAGGGGGAAAGATGGGAAGGGGGAAAGACGGGAAGGGGAAAGACGGGAAGGGGGAAAGATGGGAAGGGGGAAAGACGGGAAGGGGGAAAGACGGCAAGGGGAAAGACGGGAAGGGGGAAAGACGGCAAGGGGAAAGACGGGAAGGGGGAAGAAGGGAAGGGGGAAAGATGGGAAGGGGGAAAGATGGGAAGGGGGAAAGATGGGAAGGGGGAATGATGGGAAGGGGGAAAGGAGGGAGGAGGTGACCACAGTAGTAACTCCAACTGGTGTGCAGCCAGCCCAGCCAACCTGGAGTTTCAAGTCTGCCAGCGTCTGGAGAGACGATACCTCCACCTTGCTGCAACCAGGAGGGAGCCTTCGTCTGCAGAGAGAGACACACACCGCCCCTGTTTGTGGTGCAAGCACTCTAAGAGCTACAACAGTGACCCAGACAGCACACTCTACCTCAGGGTCCACCCAGAGTGTGTAGGCCTGCTTTCCTCCACGGTGCGGGGGTCTCCCTCTGTTGCATGCACATAAACCAGTGCCTTGTCAAACAGCATTGCTTCCTGTCTCCTCTGCACTTCAACACATGGCCAGCAAACAGCTTTGGAGTGCGAGGAGTAGAAAAGAGTGAAGTAGTGTGTAACATGGACATAATGTCTAGACTGGTAACACACACACGCACACATGCACGCATGCACACTGGTGTACATAAACCTTGTAGCTCAGGTTCGGTATTGACCTTAACACCCATTCAACCTACCAGGGTCAGACAAGAGTGGAGTGTTCTTCCCTTCCTCTTCCCCTCCGTCTCCTTCTGCTACGGCACTCCTCCAGAGTCGAACCTCTTCGCTGGTGTTGTAGGATGCCTTCAGCACATCCCACTCATGCTCCCACAACAGGACCACACTGCGTCCATAAAAGAGAGGACACGTGTGTGTGTGTGTGTTTCTGTGTGTGTGTGTGTGTGTTTCTGTGTGTGTGTGTGTGTTTCTGTGTGTGTGTGTGTGTTTCTGTGTGTGTGTGTGTGTTTCTGTGTGTGTGTGTGTGTGTGTGTGTGTGTGTGCGCGTGCATGCGTGCGTGCGTGCGTGCGTGTGTGTGTGTGTGTGTGTGTGTGTGTGTGTGTGTGTGTGTGTGTGTCAACTAGCATGCAATGAAATTTATGTACGTATCAGAGCCACGTGAGAGGGCAAAGGAGCACATTAGGATCAACTGTATATTTCTGCAGAAGCGAGCTCACTGTCACTTCTCCCTCCCCGCCCCTCCCAACCCCTCTCCACTCCCCCTCCTCACGCCCACCTCGCCAGCAAAGCTGCCTCCTCTCCACGCAGGTCAAGGAGCAATCCCTTGTGGCAACAGAGAAGGGAGGCCATGTCTAGTTGAGGGACACTCCTAATGCCACCATGTCTGCCAGTGCAGAGATAGCATCACATGACTCCCACAGAACACCTCATTAACGTCTCATCATGGTACCTCACAAACTGGATCCATTGTTGAACAAACGTCTTTGGAACAACATGAACCTTAGTGTTCACCTGCAAAAGTACATATAATAGATATTTTACATGCTCATAATACACATGCAAACAGTATAAACTATAGTTTGTTAGTGTATGGACACAGTGTAGAACAGAACAGCTGGTGCACATTTGGCATGGCCTCACCTCTAAGTGTGGTCTGCCTTTGAGTGAGTACAGGTCAGGAAGCACCGCTCTCTCGTTCTCGGCCTTCTCCTTCAGCCTTGTCGCCTCCTCCACTTCCCGTGAGGCTTCACTCTGCAGGAGAGAAACACTACCATACCTAGCAGGATTCAGAGGAAGATCTCTGCAGTGTCTTCCCCCAACAGAAAGGGAGGGACCGCTATCCACGGTGTCAGTGAGCTGTGCCGAGCTGTTGGGCATGCACCAAAAGCTCACTGACTCACCTCTTTCATAAAATATCCAACCAGTAACATGAATCAACCACTAAAACGTAATCCACCATTACCATGTAAGTGGCAAAAAGATCTTGATGAGCATATACGTAGCAGAATCAATTCATCAATAGCAACTGATGCTGGATGTTTAGGCCACGTAGGCCTTTGTCAACTGCGTACGAACACAGTTGACAAAGGCCTACATGACCGAAATGTCCTGAATCAGTTGCTATTGATTGATTGACTCTGCTACGTATATGCTCATCATGATCTATTCGCCAGTTGTCACACTGCAGTAAGCCTCTACAATATCATCATGTACATGTAAGTGGCCATTAACGTGAATGAATGCACTCCAGACCACTTGAACAGTGGGAGTGCAGCACCCCAGACCACTTGAACAGTGGGAGTGCAGCACCCCAGACCACTTGAACAGTGGGAGTGCAGCACCCCAGGCTTCTCACCACACAGAGCTGGCAAGGATCAGACAGAGCTTCAAACACTGGAGCATTTGGGAAGTACTTCTGAAAAAGGGACCAGGCTTCAGCAGACACGAGTCTCCTCTGCCCCTCGTTGGCCACCAACTGTCCTGTATGCAACAAGACACGTGTATCAGTCATACTACGCTTGCAACAAGACTATCACATGACGTTGTTAAAGTGTCACATGACTATCACATGATGTTGTTACAGTGTCACATGACTATCACATGACGTTGTTACAGTGTCACATGACTATCACATGATGTTGTTACAGTGTCACATGACTATCACATGATGTTGTTACACTGTTACATGACTATCACATGATGTGTTACAGTGTCACATGACTATCACATGATGACATTACAGTGTCACATGACTGTCACATGACATGAAACCAGCTGAAACTACACACACTTAAAATATGCCCTCGCACACATACAAAAAATCACAAACATACACAAACAACATGTACCCACGCACACATACGTACATGCGTCAGTGCACACACACACACACTAACACACCGTGAACACACAACACATCTTCATTGAAGGACTCAGTGTCTTCTTTCACCGAGCTGCTGCTTTCATCCACAGCCTTCTGTCCCTTGTGTGATGCCAAGGAGAGAAGGCTGGCCTCTTCTCCCTTGTTCTCTAAATTTCTCCCAGTCACTTCCATACTGCCTTCCTTCGATATCTTTTGGCTATTTTCAAGATGACACATCTCCAGATGATTCATTTTCTGTTGACACACTTCCTGCTGACACGCCTCCTGCTGACAAGCCTCCTGCTGACACGCCTCCTGTTCACACGCCTCCTGCTGACACGCCTCCTTCTGACACGCCTCCTGCTGACATGCCTCCTGCTGACACGCCTCCTGCTGACACGCCTCCTGTTCACACGCCTCCTGCTGACACGCCTCCCCTTCACTGTCTGTTAAAAGACTCACAACATTCTCTTTCTTATGGCAGAGGTTCACTGCATCCGCTCTGTCATCCTTCAGCTCGGTCCCTTCTTCAGCCCTCCCTCTGTTCACTGCATCCTCTCTGTCATCCTTCAGCTCGGTCCCTTCTTTATCCGTCCCTCTGTTCACCTCATCTTCCTGCCTACCCCAGACAGCAGCACTGAGGAGTTTCTTCCAAGACTGCAGACTGGTCTTCCCCACCCAGAATCCAGACGCACTATCAGACATCAAGAGAAGATCGGCATGGGGGGGACAGTACACGTATATACACCTGACCACACGCGCCCGATGCTTACAACGTCCTCACCAGTACATAAGACATGACCTCAATAGAGTCACTATACAATGGTACCAACCTACGAGTGACACACCCACATTGTAAGAGTGACACACCTGCCTAGTAAGAGTGACAGTGACACAGCACCCACATGAGCTAGCAAAATTGACACACCCACCAAGCAACAGTGACACACCCACCAAGCAACAGTGACACACCCACCAAGCAACAGTGACACACCCATCGAGCAGCAGTGACACACCCACCAAGCAACAGTGACACACCCACCAAGCAATAATAACACACCCACCAAGCAACAGTGACACACCCACCAAGCAACAGTGACACACCCACCAAGCAACAGTGACACACCCACCAAGCAATAATAACACCCACCAAGCAACAGTGACACACCCACCAAGCAATAATAACACCCACCAAGCAACAGTGACACACCCACCAAGCAATAATAACACCCACCAAGCAACAGTGACACACCCACCAAGCAACAGTGACACACCCATCAAGCAGCAGTGACACACCCACCAAGCAACAGTGACACACCCACCAAGCAATAATAACACCCACCAAGCAACAGTGACACACCCTCCAAGCAACAGTGACACACCCACCAAGCAATAATAACACACCCACCAAACAACAGTGACACACCCACCAAGCAACAGTGACACACCCATCAAGCAGCAGTGACACACCCACCTAGTACCTAGTGCAGGGCGTCTTCAGCAGTGAAACCAGCAGGGATTGGTCTCGTTGCATCTCTAACTGTCCTCGGACGATGGAGCACTGCTCCGTCACACACGGAAGGCACATCATCTCACTGCAGCAGAAGGAGATGCAAAAGACGTAGGATGTGTTCAAGGAGGGTGCAGTGCCAGGTTTGCACCCTCAATAAGGCTTCTTACACAACTTGAGGGAGCAAGAAGCGTCTGCAGTGCCTGCACCCTCACTTGGTCAGCTCCACCGATTCCAGTCCAAATCGCTTGTAGAGGGAGGAGGCCTGCAGTAATGGACACAAAAGGACAAGACGAGGTGGAAAGGTGTTGCGTAGCTCTTGCAGCAGGTCCTGTTCCTGTCACTACAGTAAGATGTTCCTGGCGCATGCACCTGGTTCAGAGAATAATTTGGTAGAGGTTCATTGCTACGGCATAGGTAGGACTGGGCAAATTTTTTAGCAATCACGTAGCAAGTAACTGACGAAGACCTTCGCGGTCGAAACGTCTACATTTCTATCTGTTTTTCACTGCTATGTGATTGCTCAAAAATTTGCCCAGTCCTGTTTCAGAGAAGTACACATGTGTACAGGCCACACAACTGTCACATCATGAGCAAGACCTCACAAAGTGGAGTCTGTGTGGGGAAGGTTGTCCTTCGTGGGGCTGCATGGAGTGTCAATCACATGTCTCTGCATGTGACACACACACGCATGCACTGCATCAGCCGCTGCACAAGTGAAGTGCTCACAGGAGTACCTCAAGTCCTCAAGAATCTACAAATGTCCATTCCCACCATTTCAGCCTACACAACACAGTATACTGAAGTATTCAATACTGTACACATACAGTATACTGCTGTATTCAATACTGTACACATACAGTATACTGCTGTATTCAATACTGTACACATACAGTATACTGCTGTATTCAACACTGTACACATACAGTATACTGAAGTATTCAATACTGTACACATACAGTATACTGCTGTATTCAATACTGTACACATACAGTATACTGCTGTATTCAATACTGTACACATACAGTATACTGCTGTATTCAATACTGTACACATACAGTATACTGAAGTATTCAATACTGTACACATACAGTACACTGCTGTATTCAATACTGTACACATACAGTACACTGCTGTATTCAATACTGTACACATACAGTATACTGCAGTATTCAATACTGTACACATACAGTATACTGCTGTATTCAATACTGTACACATACAGTACACTGCTGTATTCAATACTGTACACATACAGTACACTGCTGTATTCAATACTGTACACATACAGTATACTGCTGTATTCAACACTGTACACATACAGTATACTGCAGTATTCAATACCGCATACACACAATATAGTGGGACTCTGCTGGAGCTTCGAGATACGTAACTACTGCAGTACAAATAGAAAGACCTATACGGACATGTTAGCTACTTACAGTGGATGCGTTCACTCGCTTCAGTTGTGAGGCTGCATCAGGAAGGAGTCTAGGACAAGGCAACAGAAGACAGAGCAACAGGAGGTGAAGACATACAGACAAACCGCTCCCCTCCTTCGCTGGCGGAGCGAGGCCCTCGGCGCTGTGGTACCTGGCAACTGGTGTGCATGCTGACCTGTTGTGCCTGCACAGAAAGGCCTTGTTACTGATCACACCAGGTTCGTTCCCCGCGTTCCCCGACAAGAGCTTTGCAATCCACGCTGTGCTTAGCCAGTGGAAGGATTTGGAGCCTGGAATGGGAATGAAACTGAGAATGGAAACCAGTGCTGTGTGTGTATTTAGAAATTTCTTCAAAGGGGGCAGTGTTAAGGTTTCAAAAATATTTTTGGGGGGCAAGCCTAGCTGGATGTGAATGACATAGGGCTTGATCAATTTTCACAGGGGGGCAAGAATATAGCAAGGGGGCGGGGGAATGCCCCCCTGTGACCCTCCTCCCCCTAAATGCACCACCCCATGAAACTAGTACCATTCCAGGTCCAGCCATAGCACCAAGGTATACATGTGCCCACAGAAGAAACTCAACAGAGACGAACACAACACAACAATGCACTGCATGAGTACTCATTCAAAGGCTTTGTGGATAGAATTAACCAATGCCTACCCCTCCCTCTCCCCTCCCTGCCCACCCCTCCCTCTCCCCGCCCACCCCTCCCTCTCCCCGCCCACCCCACTGTACCGGGCTTCACTGGGAGACTGCTATAGAGCTCTCTCAGTTCCTTTCTCTGACGCTCCTCCCCCTCTTGCAAGATGCAACTGTCCCTCACCATCCCCTCAACCTCGGTTCGCAGGACAAAATTCTCCTCCTGCACTCTCCTCTGCATGTGCTCAGGAGGGGTCACCCCCTCAGGGTCCGGGGTACTGTGAGCATCGGACACCCGCATGTACACCAAGAGGTACGCATTGCTGGATGTGAAGTAGCCTTTGATAGCTTTGGGTCTCTTTGGTGGTTCTGCACAGTGAGAGAATGACACGGAAGGACAAGAGCAGTCACTGGACAGTTCTCTGCTCCCCCCTTCTTACTCTCTCTAGCTCTACTCCTTTCTCCTCTCTCTTCCCTCTCCCTACAGTAACATTCTTGTCTGTGTTACTCCACTATACCTCCAAATGCATCAATCTCCCTCTCCTGGCCAATTTGGGCATTCCTTCCCTCCAGCAACTTCACGCTCTGATCATCAAAGCGCCACCATTTCCCATCCTGTGTGTGTGTGTGTGTGTGTGTGTGTGTGTGTGTGTGTGTGTGTGTGTGTGTGTGTGTGTGTGAGCAACAGACAAAGTGCATGTATGAGACACCACACAAACATCTCAACTTCAAATGTACCCACAGGTAACTCAGGAGGAGGAGGAGGAGGAGGAGGAGGAGGAGGAGGAGGAGGAGGAGGAGGAGGAGGAGGAGGAGGAGGAGGAGGAGGAGGAGGAGGAGGAGGAGGAGGAGGAGGAGGAGGAGGAGGAGGAGGAGGAGGAGGAGGAGGAGGAGGAGGAGGAGGAGGAGGAGGAGGAGGAGGAGGAGGAGGAGGAGGAGGAGGAGGAGGAGGAGGAGGAGGAGGAGTCCACTGACTGATACCTTTGGCACTTTGATGTGTGCAATGTAGTGTCCGGAATATGCCGTCGGACCAGTGTGAATGATAGCCGAAGAGAGGTGGTACACATCGTCATGGCAACCAGTGAAAGAGCTGAGGTCCAACACTTCAGGAAAGGCCACGTAGGATGGCACCTTGACCTTTGCCATCAATTCCCTGGGGGGGGGATGAAGTACCGGAAGGGGTTGGGCACATCTTGGTCAAACTATCACTCAAGATCACACACATCTAGCAGCAGATCATTGGGCATAGAGATTTGTAATGGAAGAAGAAAGCCACTTTAGCCGCTTAAAGCTGCGCTATAATTCATTGTGACCGGAATGAAGCACTTGCTATGCTACAGCAGAAAGTGAGTGTGGTCTTGTACATTCACTGAACTGTGATTGAATTTGCTCTTCTCTGATCAATGATCATGTGCCTGAGAATGGCTTGCCCCTCCCATCAGCACTTCATCAGGGGCAGCACAGAGAATGACTCTCCAATGGACCTTGCAATCAGCGAGGGAAGAATCTGAATAGCCATAGCTAATTAATGGGACAAATCACTATTTTTATCACCTATTTCCATCAGCACTCATTTGCATCAGCACTCATTTCCATCAGCACTCATTTCCATCAGCACTCATTTCTATCAGCGCCACATTGTGAGTGCAATATATTCTTACAACATGTACTACAATCACAATGCTTATACACACTGGTGTTTTGGTGGGGAAAAAACTGAACTGTATATATAGCTACAATAGTAGACATTACGTACAGCACTATACGTACATTACAGTATCATACTTCACACACTACTACATACACGTGTGCGCGTGTGTGTGTTGAGCTCACATGTTGAACACGAATCGCAGGAGGAGGAGAGTAAGGATGGGAGGTGTGGACATGAGCTGTATTCTCCGGGTGGCGTCCCTGTTGCAGCCGCAGTGGCTGCAGAAGTACTGGTTGTCTCCTGTCAGGAGCTCCTCCTGAGGTTGGCACATGGCACAGAGAGAGAGAGGGAGAGAGAGAGGGAGAGAGAGGGAGAGAGAGAAAGCAGGCACACACCCAATTGAGGGGACAAGGGAGCCATACGTGCATGGTGAAGTTATACATACGTACGTGTATCCATGCAGGAAAAATGTGCATAATTAGAGCCATTTATTAGTGTGCATACAGTTCTAGTGGGAATCTGGTGACCTGCTTGGGCTAATGGTGCCTCGGCGCACCTTGAAGAATTCATGCAAGCACTCTTGCAAGGTAGCCTTGTTTTCGATGCTCAATTCCAACTCCTGGTAAGAACTGTCCACCTGTGTGGACGACCTGCAGCCCTTACAACTAGGAGGGAAAGGGGGGGGAGGGGAGGGGAGGGGAGGAGCAGGGAGGAGGAGGAAAGGAAGGAGGGAAAGGGGGGGAGGGGAGGGGAGGGGAGGGAAAGAGGGGGAGGGGAGGGGAGGGGAGGAGGAGGAAAGGAAGGAGGGGGAGGAGGGGGAAGGAGGGGAGGGAGGAGAGGGAGGAGCAGGGAGGAGGAGGGGGAGCAGGAAGATGGGATGGAGAGGGAGGAGAGGACACAAAGTGATTAGATGGACAGTAGGAAAGAAATGGGAAAGAAGTGAGAGAGGTGTGTGTTTGTGTGTGCATTAGTGCGTGGACTCCTGGCGTGTCCACATCACTTGCTCACACTGTAATGTAGCAGTAGGTTCCTGTGTACTGCTGGGACAAGAAGTTGCAGGGGACTCCTGTTGGCATGTCTTGCTTGAGAATCGGCTCCAACATATTCAAGAAGAGCTTCCTGAACTCCTGTACATCCTAGACAAGTTCAGGGGAGGAGAGAGGGTGGAGGAGGAGGAATAAAGATGGAAGAACAAGAAGAGAGGGGAGGGAGGGGGAGGGAGAGATAGAGGGAGCAGCGATGGAGGAAGGAATGGTGGGAGAGAGAGAATAGGAGAGATTGAAGGAGTGAGGTAGGTCGGTACATATGTACATATATATAGGTCACTGCACTTTACATTCCGCCTTCACAAGCCCCACCTCCCACCTGCTGCTCCTGATACTCCAGCCCGAGGAAGTTCACTAGGTGAGTGGGCGTGAGCCACTTGTGCCTGCTGTGCTGCAGACGGGTGAAGAGGTAGGAAAGATGGTCCACAATACTGTCAGAGCGAAACTCCTGGCAGGGAGAGGTGTCTGCAACTTCCACGGCAACGGGGTGCACCCTCTCATTAGAGCCACATGTGCTTTGGTCAATCCCATCTGTTGTCATAGTAACAGCTGGTGGATTGGCTGTAGCTTCCACTTGTAGGTCATCACTTCGTGTACATAGTCTCTTAGCTGCAGGCCCTTCATCGAGCATCTTCACCGCTTCCTCCTCCTTCACTGCTTCCTCCTCCTTTGTCCCCACCACTCCATGCCTGTACACTGCCTTCCTGAAGGCCATATCGTGGAACCAAATCTGTGACAGTTGGCAGAGAATAGAGACGGCAACAGAGAAAGCTCAACACAACACACACACACTCACACATAC